>LPNX011216641.1:0-93048 GCA_001517045.1 Pseudotsuga menziesii
AAATTAAATACAAAAAATTATAAAATGGGTAAATCATATCTATACAACCATAAACTAATTTAAAAACTACCCTAAAGATATAGTTTTTCAAAAGCATAGATTTCCATTGTAATAGTTTAATAATTACTAAAATATATTATAACTAATTAGTAACATATTATCACAATAATCACTAAATTAAACTAAATTTGGGTCATTGGTATAGTTATAAAAAAAAATATGGCTTGTTAAAGCTAAAACATGAGATGTATTTGGATAATAATGTTACTAAAATTTCATTGAAATATTTTACTACTAGTTAAAACATATGTATTTAGGTAATAACGGTACTATTTTATTATGAATGTTTTTACAATTAGTTATTGTGGAGTAGCTTTCAACGGATTCATTAATGATAGATGGAGTGTCCATTTCAAACTTAAAGATATTTCTAACTCCCCCATAATGAGTGAAATGCTCAATCCAAACTTATGATATTTATAATCCTTTAACAATGAGTGGAGTGTCTACTCCAAACCTTAAAACATTTCTAATATCCACTCCAATATTACCATTTCCAGAAATTTTAGATAAATTCTTGAAAAAACATATGCTAGTTGTTAAACTTGCATAATATTGGTGAGCTTGGGGTATTTGAAGATGCTAATCCATTTATGCATTAAAAAAATGATTTGTACACTTCAAAATTCAAATTTTGGGAAAAAAATTATTGAATGCACAGTCCAAAACTTGTAAAAAAAAAACTACTCCTTAGTATTTCTACATATTTATACTAATTTATGATACAAGCATCTTACCATCATTTTATAAATTTCAAAAGGAAGTTATCAAGGTTATAGCCTAATCTCAAATAGCTTGACATTTGTTACAGCTGTTTGATCCAACGATCCCGCAACAATGAGCTGCCACAAACTAAATAATTTTATAATTTTCTAGCCATGATAAATAAATTAAAAAAGGAGTCCTTAGAAAGCAATAATGGCGTCTTTCATTTCGACCTGCGTGCCAGGCTATAGCATCGAACAGAACAAATATGCAGACCTTAAAAGCGCTCTGTAAGTCCAAGCTTATTTGCACAAGATTCATAGTTCCACACGACATTGTTGAGAACTTTAACGGGTTCAGACAGTAATAAAGCCAGATACATATTTTATTTTATTTTTTTATTTACATTTGGAGATCGTCTTTGATAATGGGTGAAGTATTAAACCAGACACATATTTCCCTTTTTTATCATTTAGTATCTGATAGCCTTACATTCAATCGTCCGGTCTACATGTAATGTTTTGATGATTTCCAAAGGATGGAAATACCGCTTTGCCTTTTCGAATCCTAAATGTGCCTTTACGCTTAGTTTCCTTTTCGAATCCCAATTTACCTTTAAGCATTAGTTTTTTATAGCCACTTGGAGTTATTATGGAGCAGGTTGCTGGTCAAGCAAAGCCGGTTGACATGAGATGGGTGAAAGGGTGTATATAGTGTATGGGGTAGGGTAGGGTAGGGTAGGGAGTGCCGGGTCATAATTGGTTTTTGAGAAATAAATCATCCAGTCCAGAAATCAATGCATAGAAGGGGTATTTTCATCATTCCAATTTCCAACCGAACACATTTGCCACACGTTTTGAGAAGGATATTATAATCATCACTCGGACACGTCTTCAATCATTTTTAAATATTCTCCTTTCGTAAGATTCAATATTTTAATTTAATTGTTATTAATCAATATCACTCAAGGGGAACAAATATTCTATGTAAGATATTTCTTTACTCACTTTGGAATCGTGGTTGATCGATGTTCCTTTTTAATTAACTAACTTATGAGTGAAGAAAAATTATGATAAAGAAACTAAACCATTCAAAATGGTTTCGGATCTAAGATATTAGATTACTGACTTTCGAATCTTGGTTGATCGATGTTCCCTTTTGAACTAACTTATAAAGGAAGAAAATACTATGACAAGGAATTCTTCATTCTTATAGATTCTTATTGTTATAAATTCGTATAAGTCAATTTCTAATCGATTTCGATCGGCCCCTATCACCGTTGGAGGTCTGAGCTCTTCGAGATGGAGTGCTACAAATTGGAAGCCGCTCGAAGATTTTAGAAAATAATCAACGGCTGCAAGTTCGAGTCTGTAGTTGTGGAGGAGTTTAAGAAGCATGACTGGCAAATTCGGAACAGTTACCACAAGTTCCTTGACTATAAGGAAGAAACTCTAGCCTGGATCATGGCTCTAGACGTCGCATTCCTTCTTGAATGTTTGCAGTTTTATGTCAAACATGGTGATGAGAAATCGAACACGGATGTCAAGCAGATGGACCGAATTCTAGATCGGACTGCTCGAAAATCAATTGCCGCTCTTTCTATTGCAAAATATTTTGGAGTTACAGTTGAGCTTTGAAGCCAAGGAAGAGGAGAGACTATGCACCCTGCTAAGGTTTCTGTGCAAGGAATTATCGCCTTTAAGCTTCAAGCTGCCCGAGGAATTGAAGTTCCATATAATCGAGAGAGGCCACGTCCTGGAGGTGTTGTACTACTCTATTGTTCTTAAACATAATAATAATCAGATCCCTAGCACAAAGTGCTGAGTTATAGTTTACACGGTAATCCACAAGTCACAACTTTCATCTTAATGAATTTGTTTTGCTGGAACTCCTATTGACAAGCTCCTATCAACTAGTTTATTTGACACTAGTCAATTTTTATGGGTTTACCACTGAGAGAAGGAAAAACCCTAACAACGATACAAGGTATCCACCACATATTGATGCAAGTTACATATATCACATCATAGATGTATGTAAACTCTTTCATTTGTATAACAGAGTGCAACTGATTAGATTCAAAAGGTTGAAGACAGAGTACCCTAGTTCGAATCTATGGAGTTTGAAAATGTCTTACACTTATCTTTACAAGTATATCATAATCGGAGACACTGGTAATTAGATAAAACTGTTTGAGTTCATTCTTTTCAATCTTGAATATCTCTCCGATTTTACCAATTTATTCATGATGATTTTAAGGTTTTGATTAATGCCAAGACCAGGTAAATCATGACTTCTATTGCAATTCATGGATAAACGCTTTCATCCAGTCCATGACTTGACGATTGGTGTCAATTTTGGAGCTCGCATGATCACCATTCACAACAAACTACTAAAACTTCAAATATGGGATACCGCAAGTTCGAACCTATATCCTCAATATAGTTATGTCATGGCATTCTGATAGGGTTTTTGGGATTATATCATTCATTTATTTTTTAACCATTATTATAATATAATTTAGTATATATTTAATTTGACTATTTTTCCTGACTGGGTGGTCTTCTTGCAAGATGATTTGAACTTCCTATAGGAATACCTCAGGAAAATCGATGGATTTTATGGTATTCATCACTTCTGGTTTCAAATTTAATGTTTTGATTAATGCCATGCATAGGTAAATCATTCATGCTATTACAATTCATGGATAAATGCTTTCAGTAAGTCCGTGACTTGACGATTGGTGTCCAGTACGGAGCTCGCATGATCACCATTAGCAACAAGCCAATAAAAATTCAAATATGGGATACTTATCCTCAATATAGTTATGTCATGGAATTCTGATAGGGTTTTTGGGTTTATATCATTCATTTATTTATTAACCGTTATTATAATATAATTTAGTATATATGGAATTTGTCTATTTTTCTTAACTTGGTCTTCTTACATCATGATTTGAACTTCCAGAGGAATACGTCAAGAAAATCAATGGCTTTTATGGTATTCATCACTTCTGGTTTCAAAGTTGGATTATAATAAATTTTTCATACAAATCAAAGGAAACTAGGCCCATGTGGACTGGAGCAAGGAACTTACTTGGAGACAAACGAGGAGGAGGGAAAAATTATAGAAATCCACAGCTTTGGTAGTATAGATTTTATTGAATCAAACAGAGTTTATATGATGAAGGTATGAACTTCGGATCAACCATGAAGGGCTTCTTGTCATAGCGTTCAGGTTACATATCATCTCTAAAACAATTTTTCATCTCTGTTTTTTAGAAGTGTGCTTTTGTGAAAAGTTGAGGTTTTGTGACCCCATTTTTTTACGAGCTTTAGAACGCCTCTTGTCTTCCTCTAGATAGGCATGGTAATTAGGTCATTGCAAACTTTTTTTTAAAGCTTGTTTTCAAGTATTTAATGGTTATTCATTAACATCACCCTTCCCTGGTCCCACACACGACACATTGAGAGTTGATTTCAAAGATTGATTACCTTCATTGATACTCGTGTGATGAATTTTTTCTTGTTATGTAATATGAATCAATGCATTTCTTATGTGTCTATTAATTAGGGATAATATATTATGTAAATAATTCTTTTTATTTTATTGATACTCTCCTTATCGAGTTTTGCTTGAGTTGTTTTAAACCTATGAAGAGTTCTTCTTGAGCTCCTTTATAGCTGTATCTAAAAGCTATGTTAAAAAATAAAGTTATAGACCTAAAATCCATGACCAAAAGTTGATGTTTTAAACCTATGAAGAGTTCTTCTTGAGCTTCGTTATAGCTGTATCTAGAAGCTATGTTAAAAAATAAAGTTATAGACCAAAAATCCGTGACCAAAAGTTGATTCCAATAATTGTTGGATCAATTGTGTCATGGAAGAATGTCAATTGCACCTGAACTAGTCTTTTGTCTACTTTCTTTGATATTTCATTGCAATGTTTTTAATGGGAATAAATATGTTAACCCAATATCTGTTATGCCTGAAATAGTTTTAAATTCATGGATGCACCTATCTTCACTTTATTGAAACTAGCTTGAGGCTTCGATACTCCAGAGGAATAATATATCTGATGTTCAACATGAATTTATACTCGTAGTTAAGCTATCATGGTTTTTATTCAAAAATATTGTTTCGTTAAGAAAAAGTGAAATTCATTCAACCAAATACACTTCTTTAAAAGTACGTTAGGACTTTGATATGAATCAATACTGTTCGTTAAAGTATCATGTTATTTATTAAAAAAAGGGTATTCATAAAACCAAAGACACTTACACAAAAACTTTGCATAGCAAATTAGTTTGTTGCTGCCTACCTGCGCATGTCCAAAATGATGGGCTAAAACGATGTGTGAGTAGTAATTAATTTGGCTTTGAGAGTCGGGAGGAGGGAGTTGGTTAAGCATTTTATAAATAGTTTTGTTCAATTTTATTGAAATGAAAGGGATAATGTTTTTTCAGTTAAATAGTCATTATTATATTTTTATTTAAAAAATAGATTCAATGCATTTGTATATCTAAATTAAATAATTTTATAAATATATATTTACATGTTTAACCATTACAACTATTTTCGAATAAAAAAATTACTTAAAAAATAATCTAAAACCAAAATGTAGAGTGTTCAAGTAGTCTTTGTGGGGATTTATCTAGCAAACACGTTATAATGTAATGTATCTTTACATCTAAATTATACATTTTTATCATTATATATTTACAATTTCAATCTATTTTGAATAACAAATTATCAATATATATTTATAATTTTAACAATTTCAATTGATATTGAATAAAATAATTAAAGAATGAGCACAACATTTAGGAAAGAATACATTTGTATGAAAGTTATCTTTGATTTAATTAGATACACATTATACACAATAATTATTTATGAAAATCTTACAAGAATATGGATTTCATGGCTAAGAAATTTTGTAGCAAAAGAATTTTCTATAGCTAATGTCTTAATGTCTTAGAGCAATAGTTGTTGCGGGGACATTGCCACCTCGTGGCTCTTGTATTATTGTATGGAAGGATTTCATGACGACCTTGAGCATGTATCACTGCGGTGCATGAAATGACCACTGCAGGGATTTAGTATATATTTTTTCTTATATAATACACGCACCCACGCATCAAATCACTGAAAATTTAGATTTATTTTTCCTCTGTTGTTAGTGATCCGACGCTCTTCTACCCATTTGTTTCAATGGGAGATAAAATTGGGCAATTAGTCTCTCTGAAGAAGATAATGCGAGTGTTCCAGAGGCTTGCCACCCGCAAATTACTCAGAAACGCCTGTTCTCATAGACAATGGAAGCTGCGTTGCTTAACAAGTGATTCTGATGAGTATAAGCGTATCAATGGGAGCCTTCCAAATGATGTTCCGAAAGGACACTTTGCAGTGTACACTGGGAGAGAGCGCAGCCGGTTTATAGTTCCTACAAGTTATTTGAATCATCCCGTCTTCCAAAAGCTGTTGGAAAAAGCCGAGGAAGAATATGGATTCCGTCACCACATGGGACTCACCGTTCCTTGTGAAAGTGTGGCTTTCGAATACCTAACTTCTATTTTGAGAAATACTGGTTCCATAGTGCCAAATATAAAGCTGGAAGAGATACCTGAGTTCATATAAATATTGATGGTTTTGATGTCGAGCAACGCCACATTAGATTGCACTGCAGAAGCAGCGCATATTTGAGGATCCTTTGTAATGAATGTATAACCTTCTTCTGTAATGGATCCTCGGCAAAGTATAGTTTTTGTGGTACATTTATATGTGAAGTAGAATTTTTTTTTATCCCAAGACATCATTTTTGGTAATTTCATGCAGGAATGATTTCATATACATATTTCACAATTCATTGGTCATCCAAACTTAAATGAATTTGGACAAATGATTAATGGACGATCGAAAGCTATTTTGGATCCAAAAAAGTTGTAAATCAATAGAGTTTTAGCTTTAACATAAAAGAGAGCATTTGGACAAATGATTAATGGACGATCGAAAGCTATTTTGGATCCAAAAAAGTTGTAAATCAATAGACTTTTAGCTTTAACATAAAAGAAGCTCTCTTTGTATGGGATAGGAAGATGCTCCACTCTTTTTTATCTTAAATCGGTATAATATTTGGGGCTGTAGCATTTCTAGACAATCTTAGAGAAAAATAGAAAAAATCCAAAAGCACTTGAAATTATATAATCCCAAAATTATAGGCAATACACCCTATCCCATTTTCTTCATACAAGTACTATATACCCCATTCAGAAATGTCATGTCCCTATTTTCTGTATAACCATGGCCAAAACACTAACAACTCCATCCCATGAGGTTCTAGTGTTAAATTAATAATAAGGGAATATTTTGAGGCCAAGTTACCTTAAGAATTAATTAAGTTAGCTAGGGAATAAATTATGGCCAAAGTATTTTGTATTAAATTAATTTATAAGAGATATAATATTATTTTGAATATTTAAATTTTATTTAAATGTAATAGTGAGTTGGAAAAGGAGATAAGGTGAGCAAAACAATTTGCCTTATGAAAGAAGGAAACTTGGAGAAAAGTTGCCAAATCTAAACATCAATGCAAAACAAGCAAGTGGATAAAGCATAGAAAGGCTAGCTTTTGGGTGAAAGGAAGGAAAGTAGATTTACCTCCTAGAGGCCATGGAGGTTCTGGTGGTCCTGGTGGTCCCAATGGTCTTGGTGGTCCTCGAGGCCCTGATGCTCCTGACGGTTCTGATCTCGAAAATCAACCCCCTGTGAGCAGATTTTTTGGTAGTTCTTTGTCACAACAACCTGTCTATCAGTCTACTTACGATCCTACTGGTAACTATATGCCATATCAATATTACCAGTATGTGCAACCTAATCGTCAGTTACCTTTCCTAGCAACTTTGGAATTTCTTGATTTGTCCAAGTTGATTAATGACCCCATTCAACATAACCCCTCGTGGCCTCCCATTCCGGTAAAGTTACCATCGAACATTCTAAAGTTCGATGGGAAGAAGAGAGACGATCCGAAAAACCATGTCATGACATTCCATCTATGGTGTTCTTCAAACTCCCTTATGGATGATTCAATTCATTTAAGACTCTTTCAGCGAACTTTGATAGGTGCAGCCGTGAAATGGTATACTGAACTTCTGTAACACTCGTTTGTGGATTTTGGCTCATTGGAAACTGTATTTGTTACACACTTTCATCTCTTAACTTCTCTATGACAAAACACATCCACCCACATATCTGATCATATTCAGGAGTGGAGAAGGCGGAGAAGACTTATTAAGGATCCTATTCTTGATCAATTATTAGCTGATTGATTTACCAAATATTTGTTTCCTTTTATTGCCCAAATTGTGGCTATGGGTGGCGTCGTTACTGAAGAGCAAGCCATTAGTTGAGCCCAGTATCTGGTCTTGACCTATTCACAGTCCAGAAATTTGTATGACTTGATTCCTTAAGCTCCTCGCCCAAGCACTAGTCCTGCAAAGCCACCAACAGAAGTCCCTGTTGATGGGATTGTTGGTTCAATCTAGTTCCTATCAGCAGCAAAACCTGCCAAGCAACCTTAGACTGCCACCCCTACTTTTTCGACACGAAAGGTTTTTGCTGAGGTTAATTCTATTCAGAGTTTTCAGACCTCTAGCAATAATTAAAAGAAAGGTAAAAGTAAAAATAAAAAACCTGGAAACCAACAGGAGAACCCAAAACCAACCAACAATGATAATGATAAAGGGAAAAGAAAAGAAAAATATCCATGTCTGTTATGCAAAGGTGACCATTTCACAAAAGAGTGTCCCTGCCACGAGGAAATCACCCAATTTTTGAAAACAAATCCCACACCCGCAGTTCTCACGGATCCTTTTTCCTATCAACAACTATAGTTCATCAGAGGAAATTTCATATGATGTCCTCATATACCATTAGTATGCAAACTTGAAGTTAGAATTATGACAAACCCACAGACAAGAAAGAAGACTATTCTTCTTCAGGAAAAGCTCCCACTACTGGTTCTCTCAAATCCTCTTCTACTGTCCCCCTAACCATCGAGAATCCTACTCTTGATATGATTTTTCATCCACCCAAGAGTACTCTTAGGAAGGGTGTGTTTAACCGTAATTCCCAAGCTGCTCAATTTTATAATGTAGTTGAAGATCTCACTTAGGCACCATGTGCAATGTCTACCTTGGAGGTGCTCCAAAGTTGTTCTACACAATGCAAAAACCTGTTAACTGCATTAGGATATTTAGACCCAGAAAATTTGAATTTGATTCATTTCAATGTAGAGAACTATAAGTCTAGACTACCTCACAAAATTTCTTTCCAAATCATCATGAAAATAGTTTGGAAGAAAGTCTTTAGGATTGTCTTAGACGAAGGAGATTCAACTTCGGTTTTGTACCTGTCTTGTTGGAAAGCTATCGGCTCTCCTGAGCTTGTAACATCACCTATGACTCTGAAGGCCTTTCGTGGATGAGGTTTCCAACCCCACGGTCTCATATTAGCCATTGCAGTCGAGCTGGGAGGAAAAAAAAATTCTACTCAAGTAGAAGTAGTGTATGCCCCGTTAGATTACAACCTCCTTCTAGGAAGAAATTGGTTTTACACCATGACTACTGTCACTTCGATAGTATTCCAAACAGTCCAATTTCCACATATAGGGAGAATTATCACCATTGATCATCTTGATTTCTGTGCACTAGATGTTACGACCTCTATAGCTAATAACATCCCTATGTTAGGCCAGTACCCTCCTCCTTACTAGTCGATTGGGGTAGGCATGTTGAAGGATTGATGCCTTATGGGGATTTTTCCATCCACTCCTCCTAACACAGATACAACGACAGTGGATATGATTGCGTCATTTGGTTGTGAGCCCAATGGAAAACAAATTTTTGAGTACACCTCGTTGAGTCCACATGAAGAAATGTACTACAGCATTCAAACCCTTTTTGATGATCACACCGTTGACCTTCATCTGGTGGCTTCGAAACCCTTGCCTTACTGGTTAGAACCATCTCTTCCTATTCTAGATTATCTCTCTGAGACTTTTCCTTTCGACGAGTCCATTATGGATATTATGAATACGAATGAGTCCATTTGGGAGAATCAACATCATAGATCCTTGTTCCTCACCAACACCAGTTCGGTTAACCTTGATTTTGCACCCTTGTTTTCCACTGATATTTTCAAAGCACCTCAAAGTCCTATATTGTTGCAAGACATAGATTCTGAAGGAAACCTTTGCAACATTACTCAAACAAATCTGATTAACATATCAACCAATCCTGGTACCATCAAGCATGTTCACGTTGGGTAGAACTACTCGATAGATGAATCTAAAGCATACAAGGCACTTTTTAAAGAATTCTGCAATATTTTTGCCTGGTCTTATGAATAAATTCCAGGGATAGACCCATCCATTGTGGTCCATGAAATTAAAATCTATCCCATGGATAAACCTATCAGGCAAAAACTAATGCACGTCCATCCACGGAAGGCTATAGCTATTAAAGCTGAGATACAGAAACTTCTCAAAGCTGGGTTTATTTATCCTGTACCCCTGAAGGAATGGGTATTGAGCATTGTCCCCATCAATAAAAGTAGGGCACCATTAGAGTTTGTATTTATTTTAGAGACTTGAATAAAGCTTGTCCCAAGGACAACTTTCCTACTCCACATATCGATCAAATTATCGACAACTGTGCTGGAAGTGTCATCCTCTCATTTATGGATGAATTTTCTTGCTATAATCAAATTGAGATATTACCCAACGATCAGCACAAGATGACATTCAATTTCCCAATGGGAACCTTTGCATATAGGAAGTTACCTTTTGGCTTGAAAAATACTAGAGCCACTTTCCAGCGTGCGATGTCCTATGCGTTTCACGATATTAAACATATTGTTGAACCATACCTTGACAACCTCCCTACTCATTCACAGTGATGGGAGGATCACCCTAGTAATCTTAGAGATATTTTCCTGATATATTGCCATTATAATATACGACTCAACCTGCATAAATTTGTTTTTTGAGTTGAGATGGGTTGTCTATTAGGTTTTTTGGTCTCTAAGGATGGCATCCAGATATACCCTTTGAAAATTGCCACCATTTTAGCTCTACCAACCTCAACCAATATTCTGAAAATCTAAAGTTTGCAAGGGAAGGAAAAATTTCTCCGTCGTTTCATGTGTAATTTTGCAAAGAAAACACACGGTTATATGTGTCTCCTCAAGAAGGACACTCCATTCTTCTGGGATGACCAAGCACAATGTGCCTTTGATAATATCAAACATGCTTTGACTCATTGACCCATGATACACCCCCTGGATTATTCAAAGGACTTTCTCTTGTATATTGCTGCCTCCACTACTACCATCGCTATAGTTTTGGTAGAGGAAAATCCCAAGGACTAGGAGCACGTGATTTACTATGCTAGAAATAATCTTGTGGATTATGAAACCCAATATTCACCAGTCGAGAAGTTAGCATTGGCCACGGTCATTGATGTACAAAAATTTCGTCACTACATCCTGCTCCACACAACCACTATATTGGCAGACCAGAACCCTATGTATTACATCCTGACTCGTCAGGTGCTTAGGGGCAAGTACTACCGATGGATAGTCATACTACAGGAGTTTGATCTAGAATTTTCCAAAGCCACATCAGAGAAATCATTGATCTTTACTAAGCTCATGTGTGATATTCCCTGCGCTTCGATGGAATCTGAGCCCAGTGAATCATTTCTGGATGAATTCTTGTTCCTAATAAGCACTACTAACCCATGGTATGGATATATGCTTATTTATCTCCAAACACAAAGATTTCATCCAAATCTATCCCATGATGATCGACGCCATATCCGTCACCACGCAAAATACTACCTCATCCTAAATGATACCTTGTATAGACGTGGGATTGATTCTATTCTCTGGCGATGCCTTGCCCATGAGGAAGCTGAACATGTGTTGAATGATTGCCACTCTGGAGCATGTGGCAGTCATTTATCTGGGATGGTTACATCCCAGAAAATCCTTCGCATAATCTATTTCTTGCCTTTAGTCTTTAAAGACTATCATGAGGCTGTTAATAAATTCCCACCTTGTCAACATTTTTATCCCAAAAAGATATCACATCCTGCTCCACTACAGCCTGTCATTTCCATTGGCCCATTTTCCAAATGGGGGATTGATTATATGCATTGTAATCCTACCTCATTTGGAGGACATGGTTACATCATCGTAGCCATTAACTATTTTACAAAATGGGCTGAGGCCATGCCTACATATGCGGAATATGATAATATTGTTTCTCTCTTCCTGTTCAATCATATCATAGCTAGATTTGGAATCCTGCAGTCCATTGTTACTGATCACAGATCACATTTCCATAATCAAATGATCAACGAAGTAAGTGCCAAGATAGGTTTTTGACATGAAAACTCTACACCATATTATCCACAAGCTAATGGTCAGGTAGAGGCCTTTAACAAAGTTTTGAAAACTATGCTTCATTCGATGATTGGAGATCATAAATCCAATTGGCACCACATCCTTTTCTCCGTTGTTTGGGCTTATGGGAATTCGGTGAAAACAACTACTGGTTTCACACCTTTCCATCTTGTCTATAGACTCAAATTTGTCTTATCGATTCAATGTCAGATTCCATCCTTAAAACTTACCGTCGAAATTCTCCCAAACACTTTCGTAGAGGAAGAGAGATTTTTGTACTTGAACAACCTTGACGAAAATCAGAGAGATGCTGCCTTGGCTAATGAGGCACATAAGAAATGCATCAAGGAGTAGTATGATAAATCCATCCAACCTCGTGCCTTTAACAAGGGTAACCTAGTTTTGACTTATGACCAGAGATATGACAAACTAGGGAAAGGAAAGTTCGAGTCCATGTGGTACGGTCCTTTCATCATTTCTAAAGTTTTAAAGAAAGGGGCATACAAGATTGTTGACTATGATGGAATCCTTTTAGGGAAACCTCGCAATGGGTTGTACCTGAAGAGGTACTATGCCTAGGTCTTTCTTGGGTAGTATCTTGTATATATGTATATTGCTTGAATTTCAGTGTGCTTTTAGTATTTTCAATATGGTTTTGAGTTTAGTGTTTGCATTTGTTTATACCATGTTTTGGTCATGCATAGCAGATGTCTTTCTACAGATTCATTGATGGTGCTTTGAACCACACCTTGAATCGTGCCTCAGCTGCTTGGGTCCTCTATTCCCCAGCTGAATATTTGGTCAGTTCAAGAGCGATTTGTATTGGTCCTACTACCAACAACATCGTTGAGTATCAAGCAGTCATAGGTATTTTGACTGAAGATGCCTCCCAAGATGTTTGCAATATGGTAGTATTGATGGAATCACAACTCGTGGTTTGTCATCTAAACCATGTTTACACCATTATAAATCATGTGCTTCCCCACCTCTTCCGGAGGGTACGCTTATTAGAAAGGTCATTCAAAACCATCACTTATAGGCATATACCTAGGGAACATAATGTAGTTGCTGACTCATTAGCTAATTACATCCTAGATTGGTATATTTCCCATTCATGATATTAAAATCAAACATGGCTCATTGTAATTAAACAAGTAAAGACACATAAAAGTCATGTAAAATACATCCACCATTTGAGACATATAAACACCAAGTAAAAGTTTGTATATATATATATATATATATATATATATATATATATANTTTACAAAAAATAGGTCATGAGACCTCATCTGAAGCATGTAGGCTTTCAGGTAAAAATAACCATACAAAATCTTGAAGCTATCAGCTTTCAGTAGATACATCATGCATACATCATCTAGTGATGCTCATGGTAGCACATCAGTGCCTGGGATACTCTATGTAGCAATATGCTAAACCGACCTGGTACTCCTGTTGTAGGTCTTTGATACCTTAGAGGGAGGTCATCAATGGAAGCATCAGGGATGTCTAGGGTCAAACTCTCGAGGTTTTCCTCTAACTCCCCATTCACATCATCACCCTATGGTACGAAGCGGGCTCCATCTCATCTATCTAATGGGAAAGCTCCCCCAGGTTGTGCTGCTCCAACATCTGCATGAAAATATTTAGGTCTTGTTACTTAACATAAATAATATAAAACAGTAAAAGACATAAAAGCACTATTTCCAATTAAGGTTTCTTGCTTCTTACTGATGTCACCCTACTGTCCACCAGGTGGGAGTGGTAGGAAAAGGTCTCTGCTGATGTCCTTACCCACATAAGCATAATCCTCCACCATAAGTATTTGATCTCTTAGCCATTGGAAGAACAAGTCACTAAACTTCACTTTCCCCCTGCCCGCTCCAGTACGGGCCATAATCCAGACCCACCTCTACATGCAAGGGTCATGCATTCTCAGCAGTGTAAATACCACCTAGGGTCTCATCTGTGGCACCCGCTCGAAGAAGAAGCAGGATAGAATGGAACCAAAACTGAACTGCTTTAGTTCCCCCTGTCGGCAGTTGGTCAGATGATCCTTGAATATTGAAAGCAAGGATTCCACCCAGTTGAAGACTATAGGCACCATGGCCTCTATGGCGTAGATCATATGTGCCCTAGAAGCCCGGTGCACTCCTTGGCTTCCCACCACTCTCTCTATATGTCTACTAGTTTTCGTAAGTTTATTCCATCATTTAGTCCCTCAAAGGCTACACCCACAAAAACATATACCTTATAATTTGTCTCAAAAATAAAAATTCCCATTAAAAATATCTAACTTTATATAGTTAACAAAATTTTCAATGGAAAAAATTATATATTTGGAAACGTCATTCAATTTCCTACATTTCTTGTTTTTTACTCATCGCAAGATTCATGGTGTAAGTGTCTCAAAATATCCATGTAAGTTGATCGATGACTATTTTTTTTCAGTTTTCTATTGCATCTAATGCGTCAAAAGAGACCCTCATCAGCTTGCACACACCCCTGGATATTTTAAAGGATCTTATTTATAAAAATAGAATGATCTGTTTCAACAGTCATCCTATCGATGAATTAGTCCTGACTAATGCTTCAACCAAAAGGCACCTGCCAAATGCATATATCTGAAGATGTAAGTCTATTCCTAAAATGACTCATGTACATCCAGCTACTTCAAAAAACTAGAACGCATCTAGTAGCCACACACACCATCTGTCAGCAACATTGGTTTCATTTATCCAACTCATTGAAAATGTACACCTATAGACTCAGTTCCGAATTATATTAATTTTCATCAAAATTTGTAAGAGTCATATTGTAATATCTTGGATTTTGACCTAACACTTACGGGCATGAGTCCCATTGCATGTGATGTTTCTTTGATGTTTATACTTTGTATATTGGGCATAAGACCCCATTGCACATGAGTATGATGATTTTTTTGATACATTGGGAATGGGCCGATGCATATGTTTTATTTTATCATATATGTGATTTCATGTGTTGGCCGTGGACCCTGTAGCACATGGTTAATTGATGTTAGTGTTGAGAGTGAGCTCTTGAGAACATGAGTGATTTGATGTTTGTGTTGAGCGCGATCTCTAGAACACATACATGATTTGATGTTTGTGTTGATCGCAATCTCTGGAGCACATGAGTGATTTGATGCTTGTGTTGAGCGCGATCTCTAGAGAGCATGAGTGATTTGATGTTTGTGTTGAGTGCAACCTCTGAAGCACATGAGTATTTGATGTTTGTGTTGAGCAGCAGCTCTGGAGCACAGGAATTATGAAACGTTTGTGTTGAGCAAAAAGCTCTGAAGCACATGAAAATATAAGAATTGGAAGTGTTGGGCTTAATCCCTGGAGCATTCCAAGTTCATGTTGGGCATACGCTATGGAACATCGGATCCTTGGCCAATGTATCCCTAGGTGTATTATACAAGTACATACTAGCATTAGTGTTGATCGAGAGCATCTTGAATTGCACTAAAAGTGTAACTCCCTGTTTTTTAGCATTGAGTGTGGGATCTAAATAACACTATGAGTTATTGAAAATTAATTATTTTGAGTGAAAATGATTATGATAAAACATATGCTGGAATATATTAAACCCACTCATAACTTAGGATTAAATAATTAATCATTTATTTGATTAATTATTCACCCACTAGCTTAATTAGTTGGCATCCACTTTCACCTTAAAGTCAATACATGACATTTATATCCCACGAATGCTTTATTTCTTATTCTCGATTGATCTTAACCACTTTTTTTCCATCTAGAATTAGTATACAACACTTTACAACATATTCTACTTTATTTAGCTTTTCTGTGGATAAGGTAAAGCTAGTGAACCTAGGAAACTTGGTCCCTTTGTTGCCAACCCATCCTTCATGACTTTATCTCCATTTTCCAAGATTAGCATGTTTTTCCATATCCCTTGACAAATCACTCATGATTTTTCCAATTCATGAGGTCCTTGATATATTTGGTAAGTTCTTTAGCCACCTATGGGGGTTTTCTATATTTTGGTAAGTCAAACTTTTTGATAATTATGAGATGTCTCCATACAACTCAATTTTCCTATGAGGGATGTAATATATATCTACAATATTATTAATCATTATTCAATGGAAGGATACATAGCAATATTCATCTATTCATTCATGTGATTCAGTCTCTTTTCTTCTCTCTATTTTTCTTGTGTATGCTTGTGAGAATTCTTAGTATCAAGATCTATTTCCCATGGTTCTTCTTAGCATCTTTTCTCATATCATCAAAGCTATTATTTCTACATGGTATCAGAACTATAGGGACCACAACATTGCAATATTCTACATGGTATCAAAGTAGCAAGGTTGATCAATTTCTACAGAGTTGAGGAGCGCATCCAATCTCTCATCCCTGTCTAAAGAAGAGCTTGTCTAGCTTACAAGATTTTCTCCTAGTTTTATTTTGTAGGTTGTAGAGAGTTTATTCTTGAGCACATCAAGTTATAAACATGGATTCTCCTTCATCAATAATTATTACTCCTTTCAAATACCATGAATGGAAATCCAAAATTGGAATTCTATTGCATAGTAGAGGATTATACAGAGTTACTCTAGCTTTCGAGAATGAGCCCAATGTTGTGATTGATAAATCTTAGTGGCATAATAGGTTGGATGAAGCCTATGGATTGCTTTTCCTCTCTATTTCTCCTGATATAATATTTCATGTAGATGGTTTGACCACTCCAAACCAAGCATGTGTTGAAATATTGTAGCTTCAAAGGATATTCTAAATGTATTTCACTGATGTAACCCAAGGGATATGTTATTATTCCTCCGATGGGGAGTTAATATTGTATTTGGTCATCATAGAATCATGACATAAAGCCTCCATTTCTGCCGAGTCTTTAGTATTCTAATAAATAATATAATATATATTTTTTGAGTGTCCTAGGGGAAGTCGGCCTAGACAGTTTATTGAGGCCGACTTGCCTAGTGGAAAATTCAATAGACACATATGTATAAATAGAGTAGCAGTGGTTCTTATTTGAACATAGACTCACTCACTTGTGTAGCGCATAGGAGATATAGAGAGACAGAACAGAAGGAGGAGAACACCTATTTTTGGGGTTGTCTTTTATACATATTATACATAGGAAGTTTTTGTTGGGTTTTCTTCCCCTTGAGGGTTTCCCAGGATAAATGTTGTGTCTATCTTGTGATTGTGTTTCTATCAGTGATTCTTGATATGATGTTGTTGTGATTTTGAATTGAAAAATATTGAATCTAGTCTATCATATGAAAACTTAACATGGTATCAGAGCTAACATGAGTAGAGAAACTTTTACAAGGTGAAATTCTCCCTCCTCCCTCTCCGGAAGAAATTAGCATTTTCTGCAAAAGTTGGATTATTTTTAATATCTACTTGTATATAAAGTTGTGCCCTCCCAGATCACTTATATTGAGCCCTAGATCGAAGTTTTTGGGTGGCTATATATCTAGGAAATCCAAACCCTAGTTTGGAAGTGAACCAAAAAACTTGCAGTGAAATAGAGCTAGAAAATCTGAAGTGCTGCAACCTTGCAAGTAGGATTTGAAGGCTGAAGATAAGGGATCTCTAGAAAGAAATTAGATCAACCAAATCACCTCCTCCAAGTGCATCTACTGGTAAGGTCAATCTCCTGTTTTGATAAATTTCAATTTTGAGTGACTTATTGGACAACATGGTCCCAAGCACTAAGCTTGAGGACAAATTGGAAGGCCTAGAAAGCTTTCTGGATTGGAAGTATATGGTTGGCATCATTCTGAAAGAGAATGGTCTTGAGAAGTACATGAAGAATGAAGTTGCAGAACCTGAAGAAGCCGAAGCTAAGGAGAAGCATAAACAAAACCTAATCAAGGCAATGAGGATCATTGTTGATTCCATTAAGGATCACTTGATCTCTCAAGTGTTATCTAAGAGGACACATAAGAAAATGTATGATGCACTTTCTACAACGTATGAACGGAAAAACATCAACATAAAGATGAATCTGCGAACTCAATTGAAGGGCATCAAGATGAGCAAAGGATAATCTATTCAAGATTACTTGTCAAGGATCTCCCAGATAAAAGAGAAGCTAAGTGCTATTTGAGATATCCTTGATGAGGATGAATTAGTTATGACTGCTCTCAATGGCCTCACTAGACCTTGGGACTCATTCATCCAAAATCTATGTGCAAGAAAATAAAGTGTGAAGTTTGACATAGTATGGGAAGATTGCATAGAAGAATAAGCTAGAATAGCCAATAGAGAAAGCTCTTCTCAGAGAAGATGATTAGGCTCTAGCTTCCCATACTAAAGAAAGAAATCAATCAAACTTCAAGAAGAGTAATCATAAGCCTTCAAAGAAGAAATTACAAAAGAAGAAGAAGAAGGATTAGTCAAAGTATCAATGCTACAATTGTCATAAGATAGGACATCTTGCTAGAGAATGTTCATCATCAAAGGAAAACAACAACAAAAGGCATCGTGCTCATCTAGCTAAAGATGAGAATGAAGAAATACCTTGAAAGAAAACTAGAGGTGAAGATGTAGAAGAATATGTGTTATTCTTTGCACTCTCTGGGTCTGTAAAACCTGGAGAAGATACATGGATTATTGATAGTGGCACCTCTAAAAACATGACAAGAAATAAGGCAACTCTGTTAAATCTTGAAGAGAATAACTCTCCCCAGAAGGTATCATTGGGAGATGACTATCAATATCCTATCAAAGGTATTAGAGAATCAAGCTACTAGATTGAATCTAGGACATTCATAAAGATGAAGGAAGTACTTTATGTACCAAGTTTGGAAAATAACCTACTCTCCATCTCATATTTAGATAAGAAAGGACATAGAGTTTCTTTTATAGATGGACAAGTACTTATGTGGTACAAATCAAAGACACTTGAAGATGATGTAGTCATTGGAGAAGAAGAAGGAGGACTGTACAAGCTCGAAGGACATCCAGGGGCTGCCCTTGTCCATGAGACTACCAACTCAAGTGAACTGTGGCATAGGAGACTTGCTCACATCAACTACAAATCATTTCGGGTGATTCAATGAAGGTGGGTAAAACTTTTTGGCCAAATTTGGCAATGAACACCTAATTTTTTACTCATGTGCTAGATAGAAGCCCTCGAAACACATATATGCCATGTGAAATTCGACTTGTAGTTAAAAGACAGATTGTAGAATATTGTGTTTCCTTCCCAGTGTTATTATTTTTAAAATATTCTGATGTCATTTAATATGTGAAAAATTTCTTTTACTGAACTATGTGAACTTTAAACTTTGAAGAAGTTAATAAGTGGCTCATGTCCATCCCCAATAATTCAATCTTACATTAATAATTTTATATATATATATATACATATATACGAGCATGATCTACACAAAATGCATTGTGGTCTGCATATTTTTTTGTTAATTTATTTCGCAATATACAATTATTTATTATTTTTCGAAAGTGACCACATCTGATTTCAACATCATTTTATACACATGTGTGTCCATCCCATGTTTTTTTTCACTATTTTCAAAATTTTAAAAACCAAATATACCCTTTTGAAGATGACGTGTCGATGTGTGGGATGTGTATTTTGCATAAATTTTTCAATTTGTATTTTTTACCCTGCAAATTTTTCTTTGAGTTGCGTCGAAGTTGTTGTCAGGTTTTGTAAGTGTAAGTTTTAGAAGTAATTAAAGAAAAACCCATATTAATGCCAAAATGCATACATGATACCACAATGGATAGAGGATTCGGTGATGAATCTATCGGTATGAACTCCACTCGGTTGTTTGCCATGAATGGCATCTTTAGACCCCTAGAAGACATAGAGAAACATTGATTTTCCTGTAAGAAGGTTAATTCTCTGTTTTTTTAGCCCTCGATCGAGCTTTGTAGCTCGATCGAGGGTTTCTCCAAAACTTGATCGAGGGTTCAATAAACCCTCCATCAATATTTTCAGAATCACTCGATCGAGGCTCTGTTAAACATTCGAAAAAAAAACTTTGTACATGACTACTAAGGTTTTATATGCATGCTCACCACCATGACTACCCTATCTAGAAGATTATGCCCATGTAGGAAATTTTAGAAATGGGCTTCTAGGATCCAACTAAGAAATTGGACATAAGGAATTTCAACATCATTTGATTCGACCAACTCTGCAAATAATAAATATCTTAGTGTTGTGCCCCTGCTCAATAGCCTTCTAAAATCATTATTTCATCAAACAAAATTCCATTTTGTTTGATGAAATGTTTAAATTTTAAAAGGACAGGTTTAATGAGTTTTCAGCTACTGATATGGTGGTTTCCATTAAGCTACTGATTGGTTGAAATTTAATTTTTCTAATAACCTTTGCAAATTCTATTGGATTAATGAGATTATCATATTGAAGTTATTGTTTTGGATGATTTATACTAGGGAAATTAAAACGTGACTCTTAATGATTTCTATTCCTACTTTGTAACTCTAGTCATGTATATTATCCCAAAATATTAGACATTCATTTTATTGATTTCGCTACCATGATGATTTGCAAGGTTTCATTACTATGGTTGTCATGAGTCGTCTAAGCGATAGTTGTTGAAGGTCTGATGTTTGTAACTCTGGAGAAGCCTAGATTTATGTCTCATGGTCTTTACCCTAAGTTTGTGAGCCATTGTCAGTCTTGATTGAATTTCATATGGTCGTATTTCAAGGTTCAAGTGCATGGTTTGTGATTATATTATAACCTCCGCCACCTTTACAAGATGTGTCAAATATATGATAAGATATGCATGTATTATGGTTTCGTCGAGATTGATTTATGTCACAGCTTATATCCCGGCTCACCTGTCGCGAATCCACCACGCTATCATCCATTGGTACTTGACCTGTCCATCACATTAAGTCTCGGTACGTAACCTCTGTCGTGGCTGCTTGGAAATAGACCACTTGTGCTACTTGCAGCGAAGGTTTCCTATCATTTAAATCAGGATTGAATCATGATATTATCAGCGTTCTAGGGCCTTCAACCATCATTTGTGTTACCACTCCAAGCGCCGATGCTTTCGTTCATGTCAAACCCACAGAGGTATAACCTGCGATCGTGCATGGCTTACCCTGTTCATTACCTGGTGTTGCTTAGCCTTCATCCCGAGTGCTCACGACCTGGTCTTCTGTCTCTGGCTGAGTGGTGGTACGTATTTTGTGTGTGGTTATGCATTCGTAATCAACCAGTGATGGCTCCTGTCGTGAGGGTTGAACCCTGCGAGATGACCCTGTTAAACTCAAACCCTGAACTCTCGGAAAAGGTCAGGAATGTGGGGTGGATGTCGTTCTTCGAGAAGTTTTCCGACTCGAACCCTGAAGTTACCAGAGTCTTTGCTCTGTCCCTGGTTAATTACCAAGCTGAGGTTGGCGATCTCTGCTTCCAGGTTGATGAAAGATCCATGGCAGCCGCAATAGGTTTGTCTCTGTCTGGGCAGAGGTGGTTCAAATACCAGAAGATGGACATTACCGAATGGAGACGATTGTTAAAGAACCCAACTCAGGAAGTTTCTTTCCGAACTGGGGTGGCACGTAAGTATTTTCTTAAAGAATGGCGTTCGGTTCTTGATTTAATTCATCGATATTTGACCTGTGAAGGCCGGCTATCTTCGGCATATGTATAACATCTTCGTCTGATCGCTGTCTTTATAGGGTTTCCTATTAATTTGCCTTACTACCTTCTGCACAGTTTATTTAAGATGTCAAATGCCATAAAGAAGGGGCGTAAACATGGCAGCCACAGTCTTTTTCATCACGGTCTGGTCCGTATGTTGATTGAGAATGAATTGACGAAGTCAGGTCGCTCATGGGAGCAGTTTATAGAGTCAAACAGTTTTTCATCCTTTTGTCATTGCATGTTTGACAGTCCTGGTGACTGTAGCAAACATACAAATACAGTTTCGGCTCCATTCTTGTCTCCGCTCAAATCTCTGTCGAACCCTAGCCTTAAGGGTTCCGAACCCTGTAAAGAGCCCATGAGTAGTCCAGTGAATAGTTCTCATACCCCTATAGGTCCTGGGCGTATGAAGAAGATTTCAACTCTGTCACCTGTTACTCCACCAAACAGTAGTGATAAAGTTGGGAATCGTCGAGGAAATCTACCCAAATCCAAGCTGGTTAGAAGGCTGACCAGGAGTATGGCAAAAGATAAGATGGTGAAAACCCTCGTGAGTAATAAGGTTCCAGTGGAAACGGTTGTGATTGATGATGAAGAAACCATTGCTCCTTCGCCTGTTAATGACAATCTGGTTCATCCTGAGTCTATTGCTGATTTAGCTGGTGAAGGTCACCCTGTGATTTACAACGATATGCGTGAAAGTCCTTCTCTGTCTGTTGTCGAGCCGCAATTTGATGATACCCTTGATCATGTCAATCCTACAGCAGTGGATAAAGAAGTGCAGGAGGTTTTAGTTGATCATATGATTGATTCTCCATTACAAGAAAAACCTGCTAAAACATCCCCAACGATTGTTCGTGGAACTGGGGAAACCATTCATCCTCTGTTCATTAGTTGTCTTTTAGACAAGCTTCGTAGAATGGAAGACAGGATGAATGAAATAGTAGCAAGTCGGGATTTAATGAAAACTGATAATGTGGAGTTAAGGGCAAAAGTTGATAAAAGTGGTCAGCAGCTTTTACGATTGAAGAATCATAAGAACAAGCTCATAAGGAGGGTTCTCAAATTGCAAGCTGAGAACGAAAAGAGTGAAGAAAAGGTCCATGAGCTCAACGCTCAGATCGTGCTCATGCAATTCAGGGCTCCTTCACCGAGTCATTCTAATGGGGTCAATATTCAAGTTTTTAACGCACCAGTTAATTTGTGACTATACTGGATTTCTTTGTTGTTGGTTTTAATGTTCAATTTTGATGATCAGGTATTTATTTAGTCTATTTCTTGTTTGGTATTTATTATTTATTATTTCGATTTGTGTTATGTTTTAATTTTATTATTACTTGCTTCGTTGCAGGTGTTAAATGCGTTGTTTACGCCCAGATTTTGTCAACTGTTTATTTTTGCACGATCTTGCATCAATCAGAACAGACCGCACAACAAGCTTTCCAGGTGTTGCTTATTGCTGGAATCTTCGATTTCCATGGATCGTCTTGATGTTTTGCTTATATTGAAAAATGACACATTACACTTGCCATTTTTAATTAGAAATCAGTTGGATAATTCGATCTAGTTTATCTCGAGATTTTAGGGATGTTTGTTTTTGTAAAACATGTATAAAAGGGTTGAAAAATGAAGGGAAAAGGGTCTATAGTTAATAGAGGGGAAAATACATGACTGGGTTTGATTTTGTTGTGACTCTGGACAGCTATCCGTCTGTAGCCTCAATCTTTTGAACTGGTGATACTGTTATATATGTTTACAGTTTGAACACTTTGCATATGTTCCTGGTATCTGTTAGTCCTGTTATTTCCTTTTCATACTTTATTATGTTTGTTAAAATTCTCTGTAGAAGTTTACAAACATACATTTCTCGTGTAATTATCGATTTTCATGCTTTCAATTTTGCTAATATATCATGTTATGTAATCGGCAATCGATATTGTTGCTTATATAATTTGTAATTGATTACTGTATGGGCCTGGTTAATGTTTATCTTATTTAAATATTACCTATGTGCATCCAGGTGGTAATTCTATTAGCATTAATTGATCTCATGGTTTATTTCTCTTACTGCTCCTGATCAGGATATTAGGATTATATATATTGTTTATTTTCTGCTGATTATATTACTTGAAAACCTATTCGTATCAGATTCTGTCTCTATGAATTACATTCAGTTTATCCCTTTTGTAAATGATTGTACAAGATGTATATAGTAGGTTTGTGTACAATATTAACTATGTTTACATTTTATCTTCTCAGCTTTTGTATCTTGTATTTATAATTCATTGATTTAAGTTGATTAAGCCTGTTAATCTAACATCCTGTGGCATATAACCTGAATCAACTTTTGTGAATAATAACCATAGGTTTCACTGACAATCAGTAGCAGTAGTTTTAACCATTAGACTGTTAGTTTTCCAGGCCAACAAAGCCTTTAAACCTATCGGGAACGGCTACCCCAAACAGCTTGGAGCCTGCCCTAAGGATCCCGGTCTGGGTCGTATCCCTCGTTGCGGGCTTTGTCAAATTCGCCCGTCAACGCTGGCGCTAGAAGGAGGGCCAGCGTAAGCCAATGGCTAATGAAAACGACCCCGTAAACAAAGTTAATCAGCCAATTACCCCTCAAATACAACCTACTGCACAACCACGCTCTCACCATTCATCACGAGTGAATGAAACCCCAGTGAGCGACTCTGTTCGAAATATGATCTCTCAGTTCAATTCTCCTGGTATTCACTTACCTGAAGAAATAGACCAGTACGAACAAGGCTTAAATGAATCTCATAGAATTCTGACAAGAGCTTATTCGAACCTTACTGGGCGACAACCTACTGAGTTACCTCTTCTGCAGATTACTCGTCCTCGCACTCGTCATCCTGAGTCATTTCTAGGAGAACAAGAACAGCCTTTAGGTGCCCATCTCAATCCTCACGTACAGCAATCTTCCGCAGGCACCAACCAGGCTTCTTCTTCTGCAGGACCACTTGCTTCAGGAGGGTCTAGTCGACCACCATCACCGCCTCGATCACCTCCTCGTGTTTTACAAACACCACCTTCACCACCTCCAACTCCAAGAAACATGGCAGCTGCAAATCCCCCAAACCCCAATGCTAATATGCCATGGCTAGCTCGAGATGCAGTGGCCGTTCCAGGCGTTCAACACCCTTTACCTAAACACCCTGAGAAATTACTGCCTAAATTCAACCCTGAGTCGAAAGAGCCAGTGGAAGACCACGTCAAGAAGTTTATGTTGGCAGTCCGACTCTTGGATGTGGAACATGAAGATGTGGTCTGCTGGATTTTTCCTTATACATTCGAAGGAAAGGCCTCCACATGGTATTTTTCGCTAACAGCTGGTTCCATTACTAGCTGGAACAAATTTGATCTTGCATTTACAAACAAGTTTGGAGATGACAAGACTCCTGCTATTTTAGTCTAGGAATTGTCTAGAATCAGCATGGACCCCAAAGAAAAGGTTAAAGATTTTAACCAGTGTTTTCTAACTTTGAGAAACAGGATCCCCGCTACCTCAAGGCCAACTAAGGACGTTACTGTTGAATTTTACACTTCAGCCTTACCGGGAAAGATATCCATGTTTGTCAGGAAAAAGGCCAAACTTACCCTAACTGAAAACTTTGAAGAAGCAATTAAAGTTGAAAAGGATGCGAATGCCACAAAAGCAAATCCTAGGGTAGATAATGATTGAGCATCTTCTTCTCGAAAGAAGACTAACAGTCCTGCCAAAAGCTCTGACAAAAGGGGCCAAGATGCCTTAGATCTTGATAGTTTACAAAGAGTCATTAAAAAACTGTCTAATGAGATCATAGATTTAAAAAAGGGTACTTCTGAAAATACCACAAATAAAGAACCACCTAAACAGTTTTTCAGAAAACCTTTTCAAAATTCAGCTGCGAAACAAACTCCACCCTCTGAAGCCAACAGCGTTGAGGAACTCAATAGCTTCCTCAAATCAATATTTTCAGATCTAGAAACATCTACTGAAAATGAAACTCAGTCTTCTGGACAGAGTTCTCAAGATAATAAAAAAACGAATGATGACAATGACGATAAACCACCCCATGTCATCAGTCATTTCTGGGACACCTCAGAATTAACTGATGATGAAGATGTGGCTGTTGTCAATGTAAATCAGCATCAGTACAACACCAGAATTAAAAAAGACCAGCCTTCAACTGAACCTGCTACAACTGTTACAGATAATAGTTCATCTGTCCAAAACAAAAATCATCCCGCAAACAGTAAATCTGCACACTCCCTTGAGTTAGAATATGACTTGATTGAGGACTTAAAGAAGAGAAAAGCTAATATTTCTTTGTATGAACTCATAAAAATACCTGTGATTCGAGATAAAATGGTACAAGGGGTCTGCCCACGTAAAATTGGTAGGACTTCCTCCAATCAAAATAGCTCTGTCAACAATAAAGTTTATTCACAAAAATCTTCAGTCAACGCATCATCTATAGGCAAGAAATCTGATTCTTCAACTCCACCTTTTTTACTTTCGTTTGAAATATTTAATCGCAAAGTACATAACTGTATGATAGACTCAGGGGCATCCAAAAATGTAATGCCTTACTCTGTGTGTAAAAGGCTTAATGTTGTCCCTCAGCCTTGTGATACTAGTATTGTACAACTTGATCGTTCAAACGTAAAGGTAATAGGTAAACTGAAAGAGGTGCTGATAAGGTTAGCTTCCAATCCACAAGTTCACTTTATCATCGATATTATTGTTGCTGACATCCCTGAAGCATATGGTTTGTTTCTTAGCAGGGATTGGTCACAAAAACTCGATGGATATTTCACGACAGACTGGTCACACTTGTGGATACCTCATAAGGGTCATCCGAATAAAATCAGAATCGATCGAGAACGGTATATGAAACATACCATCACTGAAATTGATGACTCAAATGAACTAGTTTTGTTCGCTGATACCATATTGGGTAACTACATGGCTGATTCATTTTTTGGGGACTTTGAGGATGAAATTTCAGAAATTCCAGATTCAAATCAGTAGTCTGAAATCTGTCATTTTACACAAGTTCCAGCTGAAATTTCAGTTCCAGATACACCACATTTAGATCTCAATGACGGTTGCTGGTCTCTTTACTTTGACGGTTCCAAGTCAAAAGAAGGAGCTGGTGCAGGGTGCTTACTGATTGATCCTTATGTTAAAAGATACTTCATTGCTTGCAGATTAGAATTCGATTGCACCAATAACATCGCTGAATACGAAGCCCTCATTCAAGGGCTGAAGAAAGCGATTGACTTGGGAGCTAAAGCCTTGGTAGTCTTAGGAGATTCTGAGATTATTGTTCGTCAGGTACGTAATACAATACACTGCATAGCTGGACACTTGAGAAATTATCAAGCTGAGGTATGGAATTTACTATTAGCATTTGAAGCATTTAACATTAGTTCCATCCCTCGTTATCTAAATCATGAAGTTGATCTTTTAGCTAATGTTGCTTCAAGATTGATTCCATCTGAAGGAATCCTTACTGATGCTTTCTCGGTTGAGTTGTTGTTCAGGCCTTCTATACCTGAAAACGTAGCAAATTGGAGAGTCTTCAATGACGACCAACAATTAATCGATTTTCTGACTCTTAAAGATACTTTTAAAGATGCGGTTTTGGACGAGATGACTCACGATGAGGACCTACACAATTTTACGGTAATCCATAAGCCTTGTTCAGTTCAGGAATCTCTCGATCAGGTTAGTGCTTTTCCCAGATCAGTAATCAAACTTGAGAAATTCTATGACTTAAAGGATAAATTCAAAGCTGCAAGGAATTGTAAAACTGGTAGCTCCATCATGCAATCTGACATTGTGAATCTAGGAACTGAGCAAAACCCTCAATGTGTAAATTTGGGAAGTACATGTACTGCCCAGGAAAAAACAGCCTTCATTAAACTCTTCAAAGAATTTAAAGACATATTTGCATGGACGTATGATGACCTGAAAACATTCGATCCTAATATCATGCAACATGTCATTCCTATGAAACCAGAGGCCAAGCCTTTTCAACAAAAATTGAGGAAAATGCACCCCAGCCTAGAACCAACTGTCAAGAAGGAGCTAAATAAACTCCTTGCCGCCAGAATAATTTTCCCGGTTCAGCATGCACAATGGGTAAAAATTCTTGTACCCGTGAGGAAGAAAAATGGTGACATTAGGTTATGTGTCGACTTCTGAAACCTGAATAAGGTTTCGGATAAAGACAATTACCCTGTTCCTACAATGGAGAAAATCTTGCAACAGGTCTCTGGATCTGAAATGTTTTCGCTACTGGATGGTTTTTCAGGATACAACCAAGTGTTAGTATCCAAAGCTGACCAGTTGAAAACAACTTTTAGAATGCCTTGGGGAACCTATGCATACAGGAAAATGCCATTTGGTCTCATAACTGCCGGAGCAACATTTCAGAGGGCAATGAATATCGCCTTCAGAGGTCTGATTGGTAAGTTCGTCGCTATTTATCTTGATGATGTTACCATCTTTTCAAAAAATAGGACTGATCATTTAATTCATCTCAGGAGAGTCTTTGAGCGTTGCAGGAAGTATGGGATTTTGTTAAATACTAAGAAATCTATCTTTTCAGTGACAGAAGGTAAGTTGTTGGGTTTTGTTGTTTCTAAACAAGGAATTAATATCGACCCAGAACGTACTCGTGCCATCTCACAGATTTCGATGCCCCACTCAAAGAAGTCCATGCAGTCGTTTCTTGGAAAGATAAATTTTGTTTCTATATTTATTCCTGGGTTTACAGAAATTGTTCGGTCGCTTCAGAAAATGATAAGAAAGGATGCCGAGTTTAAATGGAATACTGATGAGAAGCAATCTTTTCATGACATTTTAAAAGCTATTGCTGAAGCTCCCACTCTCACTAGCCCAGATTTTTCCAAACCATTCATTTTACATAAGTTTGCTTCTGATTCGTCTTATGCTGCTATTCTGACACAGAAAAACCAGGAAAATAATGAAGCTCCTATCGCTTTTATGATTTCTGGTCTCAACGGTACAGAATTAAACTACCCAGAAGTGGACAAGCAAGCTTTCACTGTTTTCAAATCTGTTAAACATTTCAGGCCTTACTTACTGAAGTCCCACACCAAGGTCATTGTACCATATTCTACAGTTAGAAATATCTTGGTACAGAAGGATCTTGGTGAAAAACGAGCACATTGGGTCACAGCACTTCAGGAATACGACCTGGAAATAAAACCTTTAAAGATTGTCAGGGGGCAAGGACTTTCCAAATTGGCAGCTGGGTCTGCAGATAGTGTTGAATCAGATCTGCATTTCTTCAGCGATCCTTTCTTATTTGAAAGGGAAGTTTTTTCGGTCTCCACTCCTCCTGATTCTTGGTATGACGATATTAAGTTCTTCTTATTGAATGGGACCGCCCCTGAACATTTAGACCCACGTCATAAGAGAGCTTTAAGAATAAAATCTACACCTTATCAGCTTATTGATAATATTTTGTTTAGAAAGAATTTCGAAGGGGTTCTCCTTTGTTGTCTAGAAAAACATGAGGCTGATGATGTGTTATTTCAACTACATGCAGGACCAGCTGGAGGACATTTCAGCGGAGAAACTACTGCTCATAAGATACTTAAAGCTGCGTACTACTGGCCCACATTGTTCAAAGACTCATATTCTTTCACCAGGAAGTGCCAAGAGTGTCAAAGAGCAGGAGGCAGACTGAAAAAGGCAGCATTACCCCTCCAGCCGGTTATCATTGAAGTCCCATTTCAGCAATGGGGTCTGGATATTGTTGGCCCGATCACACCAGCCTCTTCACTACAACATAAATACATTTTGACAGCCACAGACTACTTCACTAGATGGGTTGAAGCCATCCCGTTGAGGGTAGTCAATTCTGAACAGGTGATATCTTTCCTTGATTCTTTTATTATTACCAGATTCGGTATTCCAGAATCTTTAATGTTTGATAATGCAACTTATTTTTCCTCTATTAAATTGACTGAGTATGCATTAGAAAAAGGAATAAAATTAAAGTATTCTGCTAATTATTACCCTTAGGGTAATGGGTTAGCAGAATCCTCTAATAAAAATCTGATTAAGATTCTGAAACGTACTGTGGCTAACCATCATAGGAATTGGCATACTGCCCTGTCGAATGCTTTGTGGGCTGACAGGGTAACCCCCAAGGCTGCTATAGGAAAATCTCCCTTTTTCCTGGTGTATGGTAAGGAAGCCATCTTACCCCCTAATTTGTTCCTGCCCTCCTTACATCTTTCCCAGTCAGTACAGGAGATACCTTGTTCTGCCATGGAGCATCAAATTAATACTTTGCAGAAGTTGAAAGAAGATAGGGAAATGGCTAGGAAAAAGTTTGAAAAACACGAGCAGACTGTGAAGCGTTGGTTTGACCTCAGGAAGTCAAACGGTCGGGATTTGGAAGTAGGTGACTTAGTCTTGAAATGGGATAAGGAACACGAAGATAAAGGAAAACACACAAAGTTCCAATGCCTGTGGCTAGGGCCATTTATTATTACAAAAAAACTTGGTCCTAGTACTTTCAGATTACAAACATTGGAAGGTGACATTGATAACCTTCCAATAAATGGTCACCTAATCAAGCGATACTTTTGTTGATCCTTCTCAAGGGATCATCCTGTATATATCACTGGTGTGGTGTGCTTGTTTGAATGATTTTATTTCCTTTGCTCTTGGTCTGTGTGTATTTTTCCCTTTTTGTTTGCTATTTTGCTTCTGTGTGTTGAACTTTACAGATTCATTGAACCCCAAACTGATGACTAAATTCATTTTCCGTAATTTGTCTGGAAGTCATGCACAAAGACATTATTTTCCTGAAAGTTGTCATTCGATTTTACTTCTTGAACAGAGAATGGTATCTTCATTGTTCGGAATATTACCAACAACTTATAAAATATGTTAATAATAATTAATTATATCAGTTTCTACAAAAAGTTGTCCAAAGGGATTAGGGCAGTGTTTGGTAAAGTCATATATTTTAATCTCTTACGCCATCCCTTTTTCGTAAAGAAAACCAGACTTGCCTCCCTATCTGCTAAGACAATCTCATTTGGGATTAACAATAATTACGTTCTGGACGAGATGGACTAGAACATTTGAATAAAAAATCGTCTGAAGGACAGAAGGTCTCATGATGAGCCGGTCTGTTTAGGATCATAAGTTTACATCCAGTAGCATTGTCGTCTCCGGTCGCCAAGCCTGGGCAACGACCTTTGGACATAAAACTCTGAGGGGTGAAAGGTCTCATCACGAGCCGGTTCATTTTACTGTTGTGTAGACTGGTGACTGACATGATTACTACCGGGTTATCGGGCCTGAATCATGGCCTTCATGACTAATAAAAAGAAAAGCAAAACAGAAGATAATAGTAACAGTTCATCTTGCCCAGAATTGTAGACTTTTCACTAGCAGATGGAATACTGGCAGTTTGTGGGTTTTAAAGTAACCCTGTCGAGGCTATGGAAGCCTACTAGCAGCAGGGCTATGCTTGTGGTATTGAGATTTTATCTTTTAAGACTGAACCATTTACTGTTTTATTCTTTACAGACTGATTTTTGCTAGAAATCTGATTTGTATCAAATAAATGAATCTTCAATCTTCTGGTAATATTTAGAACCGTGAGATATTTGAATCTGTTTGAGGTGCTAAAATGGTGTTCTCTATGCAATGGCTCACATTAAGGATTTAATTTCTTTTCTTGCATGATTTCAGGGAAATGAACAGAGATAACTGTTTCGTCCAGCAAGTCGCCATCTGTTGTGCCCCTGCTCAAGAGCCTTCTAAAATCATTATTTCATCAAACAAAATTCCATTTTGTTTGATGAAATGTTTAAATTTTAAAAGGACAGGTTTAATGAGTTTTCAGCTACTGATATGGTTGTTTCCATTAACCTACTGATTGGTTGAAATTTAATTTTTCTAATAACCTTTGCAAATTCTATTGGATTAATGAGATTATCATATTGAAGTTATTGTTTTGGATGATTTATACTAGGGAAATTAAAACGTGACTCTTAATGATTTCTATTCCTACTTTGTAACCCTAGTCATGTATATTATCCCAAAATATTAGACATTCATTTTATTGATTTCGCTACCATGATGATTTGCAAGGTTTCATTACTATGGTTGTCATGAGTTGTCTAAGCGATAGTTGTTGAAGGTCTGATGTTTGTAACTCTGGAGAAGCCTAGATTTATGTCTCATGGTCTTTACCCTAAGTTTGTGAGCCATTGTCGGTCTTGATTGAATTTCATATGGTCGTATTTCAAGGTTCAAGTGCATGGTTTGTGATTATATTATAACCTCCGCCACCTTTACAAGATGTGTCGAATATATGATAAGATATGCATGTATTATGGTTTCGTCGAGATTGATTTATGTCACAGCTTATATCCCGGCTCACTTGTCGCGAATCCACCACGCTATCATCCAATGGTACTTGAACTGTCCATCACATTAAGTCTCGGTACGTAACCTCTGTCGTGGCTGCTTGGCAATAGACCACTTGTGCTACTTGCAGCGAAGGTTTCCTATCATTTAAGTCAGGATTGAATCATGATATTATCAACGTTATAGGTCCTTCAACCGTCATTTGTGTTACCACTCCAAATGCCGATGCTTTCGTTCATGTCAAACCCGCAAAGGTATAACCTGCGCTCGTGCATGGCTTACCCTGTTCATTACCTGGTGTTGCTTAGCCTTCATCCCAAGTGCTCACGACCTGGTCTTCTGTCTCTGGCTGAGTGGTGGTACGTATTTTGTGTGTGGTTAGGCATTCGTAATCAACCAGTGATGGCTCCTGTCGTCAGCGTTGAACCCTGCGAGATGACCCTGTTAAACTCAAACCCTGAATTCTCGAAAAAGGTCAGGAATGTGGGGTCGATGCCGTTCTTCGAGAAGTTTTTCGACTCGAACCCTGAAGTTACCAGAGTCTTTGCTCTGTCCCTGGTTAATTACCAAGCTGAGGTTGGTGATCTCTGCTTCCAGGTTGATGAAAGATCCATGGCAGCCGCAACAGGTTTGTCTCTGTCTGGGCAGAGGTGGTTCAAATACCAGAAGATGGACATTACCGAATGGAGACGATTGTTAAAGAACCCGACTCAGGAAGTTTCTTTCCGAACTGGGGTGGCACGTAAGTATTTTCTTAAAGAATGGCGTTCGGTTCTTGATTTAATTCATCGATATTTGACCTGTGAATGCCAGCTATCTTCGGCATACGTATATCATCTTCATCTGATGGCTGTCTTTATAGGGTTTCCTATTAATTTGCCTTACTACCTTCTGCACAGTTTATTTAAGATGTCAAATGCCATAAAGAAGGGGCCTAAACATGTCAGCCATAGTCTTTTTCATCACGGTCTGGTTCGTATGTTGATTGAGAATGAATTGACGAAGTCAAGTCGCTCATGGGAGCAGTTTATAGAGTCAAACAGTTTTTCATCCTTTTGTCATTGCATGTTTGACAGTCCTGGTGACTGTAGCAAACATAGAAATACAGTTTCGGCTCCATTCTTGTCTCCGTTCAAATCTCTATCGAACCCTAGCCGTAAGGGTTCTGAACCCTGTAAAGAGCCCATGAGTAGTCCAGTGAACAGTTCTCATACCCCTATAGGTCCTGGGCGTATGAAGAAGATTTCAACTCTGTCACCTGTTACTCCGCCAAACAGTAGTGATAAAGTTGGGAATCATCGAGGAAATCTACCCAAATCCAAGCTGGTTAGAAGGCTGACCAAGAGTATGGCGAAAGCTAAGATGGTGAAAACCCCCGTGAGTAATAAGGTTCCAGTGGAAACGGTTGTGATTGATGATGAAGAAACCATTGCTCCTTCGCCTGTTAATGACAATCTGGTTCATCCTGAGTCTATTGCTGATTTAGCTGGTGAAGGTCACCCTGTGATTGACAATGATGTGCGTGAAAGTCCTTCTCTGTCTGTTGTTGAGCCGCAATTTGATGATACCCTTGATCATGTCAATCCTCCAGCAGTGGATAAAGAAGTGCAGGAGGTTTTAGTTGATCATATCACTGATTCTGCATTACAAGAAAAACCTGCTAAAACATCCCCAACGATTGTTCATGGAACTGGGGAAACCATTCATCCTCTATTCATTAGTTGTCTTTTAGACAAGGTTCGTAGAATGGAAGACAGGATGAATGAAATAGTAGCAAGTCGGGATTTAATGAAAACGGATAATGTGGAGTTAAGGGCAAAAGTTGATAAAAGTGGTCAGCAGCTTTTACGATTGAAGAATCATAAGAACAAGCTCATAAGGAGGGTTCTCAAATTGCAAGATGAGAATGAAAAGAGTGAAGAAAAGGTCCGTGAGCTCAACGCTCAGATCACGCTCATGCAATTCAGGGCTCCTTCACGGAGTCATTCTAATGGGGTCAATATTCAAGTTTTTAACGCACCAGTTAATTTGTGACTATACTGGATTTCTTTGTTGTTGGTTTTAATGTTCAATTTTGATGATCAGGTATTTATTTAGTCTATTTCTTGTTTGGTGTTTATTATTTATTATTTCAATTTGTGTTATGTTTTAATTTTATTATTACTTGATTCGTTGCATGTGTTAAATGTGCTGTTTACGCCCAGATTTTGTCAACTGTTTATTTTTGCACGATCTCGCATCAATCAGAACAGACCGCACAACAAGCTTTCCAGGTGTTGTTTATTGCTGGAATCTTCGATTTCCATGGATCGTCTTGATGATTTGCTTATATTGAAAAATGACACGTTACACTTGTCATTTTTAATTAGAAATCAGTTGGATAATTCGATCTAGTTTATCTCGAGCTTTTAGGGATGTTTATTTTTGTAAAACATGTATAAAAGGGTTGAAAATTGAAGGGAAAAGGGTCTATAGTTAATAGAGGGGAAAAGACATGACTGGGTTTGATTTCGTTGTGACTCTGGACAGCTATTCGTCTGCAGCCTCAATCTTTTGAACTGGTGATACTGTTATATATGTTTACTGTTTGAACACTTTGCATATGTTCCTGGTATCTGTTAGTCCTGTTATTTCCTTTTCATACTTTATTATGTTTGTTAAAATTCTCTATAGAAGTTTACAAACATACATTTCTCGTGTAATTATCGATTTTCATGCTTTCAATTTTGCTAATATATCATGTTATGTAATCGACAATCGATATTGTTGCTTATATAATTTGCAATTGATTACTGTATGGGCCTGGTTAATGTTTATCTTATTTAAATATTACCTATGTGCATCCAGGTGGTAATTCTATTAGCATTAATTGATCTCATGGTTTATTTCTCTTACTGCTCCTGATAAGGATATTAGGATTATATATATTGTTTATTTTCTGCTGATTATATTACTTGAAAACCTATTCGTATCCGATTCTGTCTCTATGAATTACATTCAGTTTATCCCTTTTGTAAATGATTGTACAAGATGTATATAGCAGGTTTGTGTACAATATTAACTATGTTTACATTTTATCTTCTCATCTTTTGTATCTTGTATTTATAATTCATTGATTTAAGTTGATTAAGCCTGTTAATCTAACATCCTGTGGCATATAACCTGAATCAAATTTTGTGAATAATAACCATAGGTTTCACTGACAATCAGTAGCAGTAGTTTTAACCATTAGACTATTAGTGTTCCAGGCCAACAGAGCCTTTAAACCTGTCGGGAACGGCTACCCCAAACATCTTGGAGCCTGCCCTAAGGATCCTGGTCTGGGTCGTATCCCTCGTTGCGGGCTTTGTCAAATTCGCCCGTCAACACTTAGAAATTTAAACAAAAAAACAATCATGGAATTGCCAGCTTATTCTACTAATAGACCTTTTGTCATTTTACTTAGAAACCAGAAGTCCCTAATAAAAACCGCCATGGGTCCAAGGGTTGAGAAATGGATTGTTAAAATATTTTTAATGTTTATTAAAATACTTCAAAACATAAAACAAGGTTGGAATGGAGAAGCAGTGGGGGGGCAGGAATTGAATATCACAATTAGAGTTACAGAAATGTAGTGAAAGGTTTCAAATACTAAAAATAATTTGTTCCTTCACATATAATTTTTAATTTTAAAAAACTACAATTAAGTAATATGACTTTGAAAACACTAAGCTTTATCTTAATCATCCAGATCTCTTCTTCCCTAGCTTCTGATATTTAAATATCTAGACCGAGGATGTATCATATCGTAGTCCTAACAATCCAGGTGAAGTGGACACAACTCACCTAAGTTCAACTCATCAACTGAATTGCATGCATCATTTCCATAGTATTCTTTTTACATTGAACCAAGGAAATCAATGATGCATGCCATTCAGTTGATGAGCTGAACTTAGGAGATTTGTATCCACTCGACCTGGATTCTCATCACTACATTATGATACCTATGATATATATCCTTGGGTCAAATATTTAAATCCCAGAGCCCAGGGTGGAATAGAATAGGATGATTAAGATAAAAAATAGTGTTAAATTCAAAGTCATATCACATAATTGTAGTTTTTTAAAATTAAAAATTTTATACGAGGGGGAAAAGTATTTTTAGTACATTTAAAGAGATGAAAATTTGAGCATGAAAAAATAATATGACCTTATTTCCTTGGGTTATATCAATATCCATTTTATACTTTTCAAAAATTTTATTGTCACACATTTGTAATTAATCTTGCTAATAAATTATTGAATGACATTAGAATTTACGCCAATAACACGTGACTAATTGTTTTGGTGTTTCATAATGCTAAGAGTGGAAGGAAATAAATGAAATAAAATGTGTTATGGTGACGTGGGATCCGGAAAAAAAAGGTATGGAAACTAAACATGATACTAATTCTCATTTTGACAAGAATTGAAAATGTTCAATGACATGAATTCAAATGGGGATTCAAAATACAAGGTGTCCGAGCATCTTTTGGAAGAATTCATTAAATGAAAATTTGCATGATGCATATGAAAATACAATGTCAGTATCAAGCTATGAGTTCGATCAAGGTCTCTAAAACCATTGATTGAATGAGTTAGAGAAAAGCTCGATTGAGCTACTAGCTTAATCGAGTTTTTCAAAACTTTAACTAAAAACATATTCGAGTGTGCACACAAATATGGACACCCAAATATAATTAAAATCAAACATAGAATTATATCATAATAAAATTTAATAAAACATAATTTTGACTATAAGAATGATACTTGAGGGTAATAGTACATACCTTGAAGAAAAAACAAGTAAACACATTACTACTGTCACTTCCCCTAGATTTTATGTATAGATATTAGTTGTAGAGTAATTGGAGTTATAGATGTGATTGATTGGAGTCATAGATGTGATTAATCAGATCTATAACCCAATTAATCTGTGGCTAATATCCATCAAAGGAATTTCATATCCATATCCAATTAAATTATGGGCATGTTTCCTATTTATAGGCAATTAATGATGCTCGATCGAGGTCTACTTTAACCCTCGATCGAGGTTTCGAACCATCGACCGAGGGTTTACAAAAATATCGATCAAGTGTTTAACAAAAATTCGATCAAGCTGTTAAGACCTCGATTGAGGGTTTATTAAAATCTCAATCGAGGTACATTTTTCCATTTTTTCCGAATTCGTGTTCCCAAAAAATGTAACCCACCTCCGTGGATGCACCCTTTCCCTATGTGAGAAAGGTGGTAATAGGGTCACATATATGAAGATCGAACATGAGGGAACCTGCAAGGGATGTTCACATGGAAAGAACATCAAGAATCCCTTTTCGAAAAGTTACACAAAGAGTAAAGGTACATTGGAACTAATCCATTATGATGTATGTGGTCCTATGCCCTTCACATCCTTGAGTGGATATGAGTACTATGTCACATTTATTGATGATTATTCAAGAAATACTTGGATACACTTCTTAAAGAACAAGAGTGAAGTTTTCAGGAAATTCAAGAAATTCAAAGCCTTGATAGAGAACCAGTCAAAAAATAGAATCAAGAGACTGAGATCAGATCATGGTGGAGAATACACTTCAAAGGAATTTGAAGCATTATGTAAGGATGCAGGAATCAAGAGGGAGCTAACCACTCCCTAAAATCCCCCAAACAATGGTGTTGCGGAAAGAAAGAATAGAACTATCATGGAAGTAGTGAAGACCATGATTCATGACCAAGACCCCCCCATGCACCTATGGGTTGAAGCTTCAAGAACAATCGTATATGTGCAAAAAGATTATATCACAGTGCTCTTGGATTCAATAATCCTGAAGAGATGTATACTGGAAAGAAACCTGAAGTAAGCTATATCAAGATATTTGGATTTACAGTATACATACATATTCCAAAAGAGAAGGGAACCAAATCGGATCCTTCTGGTAAGAAGGGAATATTTGTAGGGTACTGTGAAGTCTCCAAAGCCTTCAGGATATACATCTCAGGATTCCATCATATCGAGATTAGTATGGATGTGACCTTCGATGAAGAGGAAGCTCTTAATAAATATATAAGGTGTTAGCTTTAAGAAGTACCTAAAGAAGATGTGCCTCCCAGAAGGACAGAAGCTGACTATGGATATCTCTTGAAAGAGAAAACCTACTTGGGTAAGAGAAATCATACAAGAAGTAGAAAGATATGGAGCATGAGAAGGCTCCATAAGAACCAACAAAAGATCAAATCTGTGTTCCAGTTATGTAGATTTGATGTGTGATCTTGTAGAACAAGAACCCACCAGCTATGAGGAAGCTGCACAGAAGAAATACTGGGTTGAAGCAAAGACAAAAGAGTACCTATCGATCATGAAGAATGATGTTTGGGATATTGTTCCTAAACCAGAAAACAAGAGTGTGGTATCTTGGAAATGGATATACAAGATAAAAAATGCTGCAAATGGAAATATTGAAAAGTGCAAAGCAAGATTTGTGGCTAGAGGATTCTCTCAAAAAGAGGGGATCAGTTATGAAGAAAAATTTTCTTTAGTAGAAAGGTACACTTCCATTAGAACTATCATGGCACTTGCTTCCATGATGAAATAAGACTTACACTAAATTGATGTAAAGACAACCTTCATTAATGGTGTGATTGAGGAAGATGTTTACATCGAAAAACCACAAGGATTTGAAGTCGAAGATAGAGAAAATCATGTATTGAAGTTGAAAATGGCTCTGTATGGACTAAAGCAAGCTCCTAGAGCTTGGTATGGAAGAATATATAGCTTCTTGACAAGCATGGGATTTACCAAGAGTAAAGCTAATCCAAATATTTATATGAAGATTATAGATGATGAACCAGACATACTATTATTGTATGTGGATGATCTATTTCTAACTGGAAATGAGAAACATATCAAGGATTGCAAGAAGAAGATAGCTAAAGAATTTGAGATGAAAGATATTGCATTGATGTATTATTTCCTAGGGATGGAAGTATGGCAGATCCCAGAAGGAATCTTTCTGAATCAGGGAAAGTATGCACTAGAAATATTCAAAATATTTGATATATTGGATTGTAAAGTCATTTCCACACCCATGGAAACCAACTTAAAGTTGTTGTTTGATGAGACATTCAATCTAGTGGACATGAATCACTATAGACAGATTATTGGGTCATTAATGTATCTGATGAACACAAGGCCAAATATATGCTTTGTTGTGAACAACTTAAGTCATTATCTAGTTAAACCTCGATGGGTTCACTTAATAGCTAAAAAACATGTGATGAGGTACCTAAAAGGTACGACTGATTTGGGAATGTACTATGGGAGAGATCATGACTACAACTTGTATGGGTATAGGGATTCATATTGGGCAGGAAGTGCCACAGATAGAAAGAACACCTCATGGGGATGCTATTGTCTCGGATTTTCCATGATATCATGGCTTAGTAAGAAATAGTCTAGTGTTGCTCTCGGTATAGCTAAAGTAGAGTACATCATAGTTTGCTCTGCTTGTTGTGAAGTGATATGGCTTCAAAATCTTATGTCAGGAATATTTGACATGGAGGTGGACACCATAGTAATTTTCTGTGACAACCAAAGTTGTATAAAGATGGAAAAAAATACGGTGTTCCATGAAAAATCAAAGCATATAGAAATATGATACTTCTACATAAGGGATATGGTACAAAAGGGAGCCATCAAACTCCAATATGTGGGTACCACTAAGGAAGTTGTTGATATACTGACCAAGCCTCTTTCTCGAACAAAGTACAAATATTTATGTGACAATCTTGGTGTAGTTTGAAAGTAATTTCCTCGCAATGAGGAAGAGTGATGGGGTTACAATTGTTGGACCCTCTTCAAAAAGGAAGAATCAGGTTGAAGACATGAACCCTCCTCAGACAAAGGGGGAGCAAGTTAATAATATTAAACTTCCTAGGAAAGGGTGAATAATGATGATACTAACATTGATGAGGGATGATAGCAATGATGGTCTGACATTTATTTGTGGACGAAAGTATCCTCTTTTAAGGATAGTAGGTATAACACTATGTGCATGAGAGTGGTCCTTACTAGTTAAAGGATGGCCCTGCAAGATGTTACTCTCACATGGATAATACTCACATTCAATTGTGAATAACATAGATTAAACACTCGCTTAGGAGTGGTCCTAATCTCAGTGGTATGGATTCTCAACGATGAGTCCTCATGGACGACAGGACTAAAATTTTGTATGCAATCGAGAACTACTATGCAGACAATACTTTTGTATCCAGAGTATTCCTACATTCATATGTAGATAACATAGAATAACGCTCACTTGGGAGTGGTCCTAACCTGTGTGATATGGATGCTCTATGATGAGTCCTCACGGAAGTTGTAGTATAACACTCACTTGGGAGTGGTCCTAACCTGTGTGGTATGGATGTTCTACATTGGGCTGACATTTTGAATGCGGTCAAGATCTGCTCTGTAGACAATACTCTTACATGATAGAGTATACCTACACATGAGTGTAGATACCGTAGTATAACACTCACTTGTGATTGGTCCAAACATGTCTGGTATGGATGGTATACGATGAGTCCTCACAGAAGATAGGGTCAGCACTGGGTGTGGTTGATATCTACATTTAGTTCTAGATGATTCAGCTAATCTATTTCATGGATCATGCTGATGGAGGATTGCATCATCCTTTCACTTATGTCCTAAAATTGATCGGGATTGATCATTTCACAAAAACATCATGTGTACTACAGGTAACGTGGTGGTGAAGGATAAATTAGATAGAAGTACAACAACGAAGGGTCAACTAGATTGAAGTGCATCTAAAAATAATCAATAAGGATAAAAGTACAACTACAAAGGATCAAAAGGATCAAAGTGTTTCTACAAAAGGACTAAAAGGATTGAAGTGTTGCTACAAGGGATCTAGAAGATCGAAAGGCTACTGCAGAAGATCGAAGTGCTGCTACAAAGCATCGAGAATATCGAAGTGTTGCTGCAAAGGATCAAAGTACTACAAAGGATATAGAACATCGAAGTGTTTCTATGAAGGATCAAAATATTGAAGCGTTTCTACAAAGAAATGATCAAGTGATCATGTGATGCAGAAGATAAAGAGTAATTGTTCTAGTTACTGATTGTGGAAAACTTCCTGTGACGTATAGATGTATTACCTCGATGAACTATTATAACTATCACTCTGTTCTCCTATATTCTATGATAATGTTGTCAGTATAATAACCTTTTCCTTAAGGGGGAGTGTTGAAATATTGTAACTTCAAAGGATATTCTAAATGTATTTCACTGATGTAACCCAAGGGAGATGTGATTATTCCTCTGATGAGGTGTTACTATTATATTTTTTAATCATAGAGACATGAGTTAAATCCTCCACCTGTGTCGGGTATTTAGTAAACTAATAAATAATATAATATATTATGTTTTAATATTCCTAGGTGAACTCAACCCAGACAGTTTATTGAGGCCGACTTGCCTAGTACAAAAGTGAATTGATGCATATGTATCAATAGAGGAGTTGTGGTTCTTATTTGAACGTGACTCACTTACTTGTGTAGCACAGAGGAGAGAGAGATAGAGAGAGAGAGAGAGAGAGAGAGAGAGAGAGAGAGAGAGAGAGAGAGAACATGAGGGGGAGAACACCTATTTTTGGGATTGTCTTTAATACATCTTATACAGAGGAATTTTTTGCTGGGTTTTCTTCCCCTTGAGGGTCTCCTAGGATAAATGTTGTGTCTATCTTACGATTGTGTTTCTATCAATGATTCTTGATATGCTTCTTCTATGATTTTGAATTGAATCCTATTGAATCTAGTCTAGCATATGAAAACTTAACAGTATGGAGTCAATTGGAGTATCTCTTCGGATTTCAAGATGAGCTAAGAGTGCATCAATTGTGGATTGATTTATTCTCACTAATTCCAAGAAATTCCAAGTATCTTAAGGGTTTCTTCACCAAGCTCAAGTCACTTGTTCTAATTATCAATAAATGTGGGATTGAGAAAGAATATGATCAATTAATAATTTCCATTCTTTCAAAACTGGGTCCTGATTACTTAGTTTTTGTGTCTACTTTCCATGCTACTAGGCTTGTTGTTCCTAAGTGGATAATGCCTTCTTTAAAAAAATTTCATGATTCACTAACAAAGGAGAAAGAGAAATTGATCAATATGGGTGTCCTTAATTCTTCCAAGGGAAAGGTTCATTCTCTCTTGGTTGAAGGAAAGAAGAATGCCAAAACAAAAGAGAAGCAAATTGTGAGGAATCCAAAGTCAGAAATTGGAGATGATAGTTCGAAGCCTACTGATGAAGATTTAGTAAAGAAGGGTAAGAAGGAAGGGAGGACATCCAAGTGTTATTATTGCAGCAAGGGTTTCCATTTAGAGAAGAAGTGTTTCAAGAAGAATATTTACATCATGTCTCGTATTCTTGAGAAGCACAAGATCGAAGTTCTAGATGAACTAGAAAGGCCTATTGATTCCTCAGAACAATGTCATGGTGTGCAGTTCCAAGGTGATATAACTTATGCTTTGAGTGATAGAGCTCTATAATTTTCTCATGTATCTGATATAGATTTAGTATATGATATATAAGAATCAGAAATATCAGATCCTTTCTTTGATAATCCTCCTCTCAGTCTACTAGATTCATCTCCCAAAAATTGTGATTTTTCACTAGAAATTGACTTGTCTTTGAGAAACTCTTCTTCACAAGATTATATATCTGATTTAGAATATTGTTTGTAGGCCAGTATCTATGTCATGACACAAAAAATACCACCATCCATACCATCTTCTATACCTATGAATAATCCTAATACTATACAAATCCCAAGTTCACTATTTGATTCCTCATTGGTCTCTTATGTAGTGTTACTTATCTTACATGGTTTGAAGTCTTTTCTATATTTTAGTGGTTGGTTATCATGACATTATTCATATTTGGACCGATATTAAACATGTTTGTATCTGTTATAAACACTTATGGTTCAGATATCATGTCCATCCATGATTCATATTTTTACACCTATCAATTTTTCCCAGTTGCTCATAGTTTGCCTAGTCTAGACCTATATCCTCATGGAGCCATTGAATCCTTTGTATTTTATGTTCCATATTCTAATTTTTCTGATATATAATAGCTTTATCAGCTTCATATCATATCTGGAAAGGTGCTACATTAGATTGGAATATTGACATGTGATTCACATCACAATTTTGCAGCTATTTAGGGAATTGAATGTCTGATAAATTGTCTTAATTTTTGTACTCTTTCGAAAGGAGCATGCATAGATCTCTTTTCCATTTCAGATTATGTTTGTAGATAATAGTTTGAAAGAAACAAGAAGCATTTAGATAATTCTCCTACTTCATCAGATGATGAGATACAAGGAGTCTCTCTTCTTCTTCCTTGCATGTTCTACAATCTAGCACATGATCATGGAATTGATTATTTATTAAAAAATTCTTCCATCCAGAAGCAATTCATTCAGCTCATTCAAGTGAAGATAAAGATATGTTGAATACAGATTATTTCAAATTTTGTGCCTTGTCCTTTCTTGAGGGAGGATTCTCCCCATGTGGGTTTTCCTCTTTCGTCACTTTTCTGGACATGAATAATTGTTAAAGGGTGACCATAACCTTGTTGCTAGGCACTATATGCATCCATATGCATCTATATTTTTGGCATACCATCATAAATTCAGACTTATATGGGGACGTTAGAATTTATTAAACCCACTCATAACTTAGGATAAAATAATTAATCATTTATTTGATTAATTATTCACCCATTAGCTTAATTAGTTGGCATCCACTTGCACCTTAAGGTCAATACATGCCATCTATATCCCATGAATGATTTATTTCTGATTCTTGGTTGATCTTGACCACTTTTTGGCCATCCATAATTAGTATACAACACTTTACAACAATTTTTTCTTTATTAAGCTTTTCCATCTTTTCTATGGATAAGGTAAAGATGGTCAACCTAGGAAAATGGGTCCCTTTGTTTTCAACCCATACTTCATGGATTTCTCTCCATTTTCTAGGATTAACATGTTTTTCCATATCCCTTTATAACTCACTAATTTTTTCGCCAATTTGTGAGGTTTTTGATTGATTTGGGAAGTGCTTTAGCCACCTATGGGGGTTTGCTATATTTTGGCAAGTCATCCTTTTTGAGATTTATGAGTTGTCTCCATACAAATTGATTTTAATATGAGGGATTTACTATTTATGTACACTAGTATTCATCATTGTTCAATCAAAGGATACACACCAATATTCATATCTTCATTCATGCAATTCAGTCTCATTTCTTCTCTCTATTTTTCCTGTGTATGCTTGTGAGAATTCTTAGTAGCAAGATATATCTCTTGTGCTTCATATTAGAATATTTTCTCATAGCATTGAAGCTATTATTTCTACGACATCGACCTCATCTTACTTATTTTTAAGTTAATTAAATGAAATTTCAAATTTATGTTTCTCATCAAGTACTGAAGAACTACCATGATATACGAGGTAATCCAACATGAAAGGAGGTTTAAAGATGCCTAAATTCATTGACGAACCCTACCTGAAGGCCTTAATAAAATAAATGATTATAAGCTAAAGAAAGTGCCATGTGATCAGGGATCATTCTATATGATACCCAAAGTAAAAATGTTAGCAATGATATATGTATATATGTATAGCTTATATATGTTATGAGTGAAAGGGTAAGCATATGTATTAATAAATAATAACTAAAGGATCTATGTATTATTATTTACTAAAATAATTAATTAAATATTTAATACCTAAAAGAGTCAAAATAGGAACTAGTCAAAGAGTTCCTAAGTTAAGTTGAATAAATATTAAATTTACATAAATTAAGTAAAATATTATTTCAAGAAAATAAATGATTCTTGATCTAACTGAAATTTAAATGTCATTTTCCCTAAAATTATGTTTATAAAGACCGAATCCAAAGAAAGGATCGGGGATCTTATACGATATGATCTCATTTTACTCTACCTGATCATTAGTATCCTAAGAATTTTGGGAGAACATTTTTCCAAAAAAGGAAAGTAGCCTGGTACAGAACCTGATATTTCAGATAGGTGAAGCCTTAGCTTTAGGAGGTATAGACTACTTGCATGTTGGAACCAACTTGGTGGGATCCGGATTGAAACTAGGAATGGTACGAGGTCATGGTTGGGTGGAACGTGGCAGTTCCCAAGTTATTCAGTTGACAAATATGCGGTCAAAATTATCTATGTTCTTATTAATGTTGTTTTCTTGAGGGTGTAGGGTTCTAGCCATTAAATAACTACAAATTGTAGGTAAGAGGGTTTCTACCTTCTCTACAGCTCTTACAAATTTTATTAAAGTAGGGTTTATAATTTTGAATGAAAATATGTATATTACATGTTTGCTTCAGCTAGGATTTCCTTTTGTTTACAGAGCCTTAAAGACTGAACTATTTGTATATAAACCCTATGAAAGTATAGTTTATATTCTTATAGTATTATTCTTTTTATGGTCATACATGTGTAGCTTAGATTTTAAAACTCTAGTTATTCAAATAAACTAGATTTTGAATTTATACTCAAACTTTAAATGTAAACCAAAGAATTCATTAAAACAACCATTTAAAAAATTATAACCACACAGGCTAGCGTTCCAATCTCCGAGTTTTGGAAATTAAAACTATGTCCAAATATTTTAACTAATTAATAAACTAAAAACTAAAAGAAATAAATTAACCATAGCTTGAATCTCTTAAAACTATTAAAATCAAACTCTCAACATAAAATCAAAAATGCTGGCATATTTCATATTGCCAGCGACTATGCTACTATTTTCAACATAAACAACTAAACCCTAAACATCACATTAAAAAAAACAATCAAAACCTTTAAATAAACATTATAAACCCAAGCTACCAAAACATTAAACACTGTTAAGTATTATTAACCCACCCCAACCATTGAATCCTATCAAGAATTGGCTGTAGGATTTCACATAAATCTTTACAAATATTTTAACCCAGCCAGCCATCGAAACCCGAGAGGGTTTGGGTGTAGGTTTTTACAAACATTCTTATCAACAACTAAAACGATAAACAAATAATTAAACTAACTAATTACATAAACAAATTGGTCAAGAGAAAGTCATTCCCTACACATCTCACTAGTGGAGTCTCATTATTAAAATCATATTATCACATTAACGAAACCAAGTCTTACACCTATGTTCATATAATAAATCAAAATGCATCCAAGATTGAATCCTGTGAGATTCCCAAACCATAAGTCTAATTCATCACATAGCTCAGGATCGAATCCTATAGGCTTTAGTGAAACAGAAAAAAAAACGCTATGAATTATAGAGTAAGGGTTTCGCCTCCCAGTTGCCCGAAATAACTTCCATTTAAACCAACAGTATAAAAAAAATACAGAGCTACGCTCTTTAAATCCTTGCATAATACTATTATAATAATATAAATACAATTACAGGTTGCATATCCATGCCCAGGGCCGAGCCAATCTCATGCTCATGGCCATAATGTAAAACCCAACCACAACATTTAATAAACCCATTACATCCACAATTTACCACCACCAGAATACATTGCACAAAATCATAGTCAAGCTATCCATGGTGCCATTTCAAGCAATGGAGTTGTAAGCAAATGAAACACACTATTAAGTTAACACAAAGTTTCCATTAAAAGTAAATAATACTGATTACAAAATGTTGGTGAAAAACAATAGATTTATAAACAAAGCTGAAACGAGATTTAGACAGTCAAAACTCTTATTTCCAAAACATTTCCAGATCCATGGGAAACACTACATGGTTGCATCCATTGGATGCACATTTACTATCAAACCCCAACCAACAAAACTACACAGTGATACATTTCCCCACCCACATTTTGAATCTCTGTCAACACCAAACATACAGTGGTAAGGGCCCTACTAGTGTCGGGGCTTACTTGAATAATGGTTGCGTAGGAAACCTATGATGCCACTTCCAAGACACAAATGAGACACTCTTTTTCACATGCATAAACCAAACACAAACTCTATCAGGAGTATGCAAGCCATAAAACGAAATCAAAACAAAAACATGATAATATGCATACCATCGACATGGCTTACCATGAGAAGGTGGGTAGGATGTTGAATTATGCAACATGGCTCCTGAAGGTATAAGACCACCCAAACCAAAACCAGTAGAAGACCAAATGAATCCATTTCCAAACCTAACCAACATTTGAGGCATGCTTCCCACGCTTCCCTAGAAGCATTTAAGTCACCACCCTTTCCACAACTATGCATCAAATCGAAAACCCACAACTCTATAGTCTATTCATGTCGATGTTCCATAAATTTACCACCTCCAACATTAAACCATACAACCCTACATTTTCATGCTATTACAAAGTTTCTATGCATATGAAATATTCCATAAACCATAAACCCTTTTACCATATAGTTTCAAAGTATATTTTACAAGGTAGTTAAGGTTTAAAACCTTAGCATATAAATGTATATCTTAAAGCTTATAAATATGCATATAATTAATCTCTTAGGAACCTTATGAACATAGGACAATAAGGCATATCAAATGAACCTATCAAATCATTAGAAACCAATAAAAATATTTTGTTTTGGTGCATTTTTTTATTTTTTAGAGGTTGTGTAACATTTACGACTGTGCTTTCAGCACAACATGATGCATATGCGGGTTGCAGTGCAACAACCCATGAATAAAATGCATCTTCACAAATTTTCCTAAGCCAACCCGTGAATGTTGCATGATATTCTTAGGGCATGCACATAAAACTAAAAATTTACAGTAAAAATAAAAATTGAAGAGATAGAGAGGAGGAGAAAGAAGATGTAGCTAAACTACAACTTGCAGAATCAGATTTGGTCCAGCATTTTGTCCCCAGTGATCAACTGAAATTTGGAGGTAAAAATTGCCAAATAAAGTAATTTTCCAAATGGTATGTCTATTTTTGGGGGTTTGAACTATTTATAACAAAAATTTCAAATTTTTTAACCATTGTCTATGGTTTAAAATCAGTTTTTAATGTATGGACTAATACCATGGTTTTTTGCTAGCTGCAGTACATCCTGGATCATTAAAAAGTTGTTTCTCGTTGCATATAGGGTAGGATTTGATCCTCATTGCTGACTTTGCACTTATACCTTATCCGTCATTAAGCCCTAGGATCACTTTTTTATCCATGGAATATGGTGTAAAACCATTTTTACCTCATCCATATCATTGTTCTTCTGTGGATAGGGCCTCCTTCTCATGGGTGCCGTAGTTTAGAACAATGTATTGTCTTTCTAGTACCCTTGTCGTAGTTATGTTAGGTTTGATGGAGCCTTCTTAGTTCTTTTTCATGCCAAAATGAACATCACTTTACAATTTTTATGACCTATACTCGTTTATAAGGCTCCCTGGACTTATGGAGTTTTCTTTAGGCCCTGGTCTAACTCCTCAAAAAATACTAGACTGTTGAGTAAACTTGTTTGTTTGGACTCGTTAATGATAAGTGAAGGATCATCTACATTGGTGGTAGGTTATCGCTTTTTGGAACCATGTAGATTATTTACAAGAAAGGAACACTCTCTTTTCTTCGTAATTGAGAAGAGTATCTTCAAGCATAGGTTTATCTCTTTTCCGGACTCGAGGGACTAAATTTATGGAAAAGGAACCCCCGGTATGAGATTATTTTTCTCTTTTTCGTGCTCTAGACCTAAACATGAACAAGATTCCAAGCATACTTTATGTCTTTGTCGTGCTTGTAAAACCTAAAGAATAAAGCATCGATTTTACTATTGTGAGCCCCATTTCTCATAATCAAATGGATATTTCTGAGTGATCTTTCCTTCCTTCACACTCATTAAACTCAGGCTACATGACGCTTCTAAAGGTGCATCGATTGGGTGATAGTTTACCCCCTTTTCAGACCTTTCCGACTAAGTATGAAAAATGTATACCTTAGTCCTTAAAGAGATAAGAGAGTCCTTTTGTGCGTTGTTTTATACTTTTTTGGCCTCATGAGACTAAATTGTAGGAAAACGCACCCCCCTAGAGTGTTCTTCATAGTTTTCGAACTCTCAAAACTATGAAAACACCAATGAGCATCTACTCGTTCGGGCTCGTAAATCCATGAATCAATGACATATCAAGCATTATTCTTTCCCCTCTTCAACCTTCTAAAAAATTAAGAGAGACTCGAGTTGAATTTCTTGGACTTGTTAAAACTTAAGAAGAAAGATAAGGAATAATTTCTCTCTTTGGGTTATAAACAGTGGCAGCATGTCATCCTTGAATAAAGCACTCTCTAAACTTTCTGATAGTCATGTCTTAGTTTACACTCCTAGCTTAGCTATTACTTCAATTTTTTACTCCTCCACTTGTCATTTATACATGTGGAATTTGATCATGTCTTCTACATGACAGATAAGTTTAGTTGTCATATCTATAAGTCAAAAGCTTCCTTGGGTCACCTATGTTTCATGGTCACTGTTCAAGGATATGTACCTTTGTCTGATTATCCTAATTCCCATCATTATCCTCTATGAGAATTCCTTGTGTCTACCTCCCCGAATCCAGTTTCCTAGTCGCTCTTGTGATCTATTGAAAGTTCATTTCCTTCCTCCTCACATCCTGGTTTCTCCTCAGCATCTCCCGAAGACCAAGACCTAGAATTTTGACGATGACACCTTATGATTCACTACTCTTATTGGTGAATTCCTTTGCTTCAGTTGTCACCATCACTCATTTACTGACATTCTGTTGAGTTCTTTCCATGTTTGACTTCACTTCACTTATTCACATGATAGGGATTGTACTGGTTCATTTGGATTTGGAAAAAGAACTTAGGTTCAATCTCTATAGCCTAAGTTGCGCAATATAGTGTTATGTTCAACAATACTGCTTCCAAATTTTGAAGACTCATCATTGTATATTGTGGCTTTGATCCACCTTTGTAATATATGTGGTCTTGTTACCCGTATCATATGTTGTAATCAAATATTGTAAAGGATATAGTGCTTCACCGTATTGAACATGGAATCCTCAGATATGATTTTGTATATGAATTTGATATGTATTGTTTCAGGTACCCCCCTGATGCCTTGGTCACTGACTTCTCCAAGAATAACGTTTGTAATGTATTTCAGCCATTGCTTCCCTCTATCCTCACACATTAGGGGGCACCTTTTATCATGTGAAATGGCAATTTCTGTGTGAGTACCAACACTCAATGTGTCAGTACAAAAAAGGACAAAATGGATAGAAGTGGCCAAAAACACTATAGATGTACATGATCCTTGATGCATTGTCCTCTCACCACCTTGACCTACCTTTTTGAAGGTCATTAGGGAGAATTCACGACTATCACAATTCCAAACCACGAATCATTCACGACTATTGACATTGCAACCCGTGAATACATCATCAAGCTTGGTTAACATGGGTTGTCCTTATGAAAGTCGTGTATCATACACGACCTGCTAGTATTAATAGTCATGAATGTGATAATTCAAAATTAAAAAAAATATAAACACATTTAGTCAAGGACAGTTGGGTCTCTAATCATAACTATCCCAACTTCCCCAACCATATCCTCCTTCATAACCTCTCTCTTTCCTCTAGTATAAATAAAGGGTAGGGGTTGAGGCTAAACATCATGAATTCTAGAACAAAGTTATGCTGGTGGATTTCCTTTAGAGATGTTGGAGCAACAAAACTTAGTGTCCTTGGCTGCAGAGGAGCACTTGTTTCAGATACTGGTTGTAATCTTACCTCACTTGTTTATCAATAAAGAGAGTCTTTCTTCCAATTTGTGTCTTTGTACTGTTATGCATTATGATTTTTGAAATTTCTTGTTATTTCATTGCAAGCATATTATTCCATTGATCATCCATATAATATATAAGATATTACAGGAAAGGTCTTTCTATTTGCATGTGTTTGAGATTCCCTAGAAGTTGTGGAAGAAATTTGGATCGAAGAAGAAAGCTAGGATCAACCGTCATAACCAAGGCATGCCTAATTTATTCCTTATTTCTATATCAAATTCTGAAATGGCTGAATGTCTGCAAGTTTATTTAGTATGTTGGTAACCCTCGAGACCCTAGGTTATAAGGTTGTATTCTCATGAACAACAATATTCCTATTGAATTGGATTAGATCTAACTGGATTTAACTTTTATCCATACCCTTGATATGTTTTTTTTGGGTAAGAAATCAACTTTTTTACAATGAAAAATAATACAAAAATTATGACATAAGGATTCATATAGTGTTAGAAAGTCCAATGATAACGTGGAACTTCGACGCTCATCATGCATTTACAAGGATCTAGAAATTGCGTAACACATAAAACTGGATTAGATGAAAAAACCTCAAGTACAAAGGAATCTAGAAAGTATCTTTTTTAATCATTAATCAATTGGTTTCCTTGAAATATAATCTACTTATTCGTGGAAAAATGTAATTAGATAAATGTCTAAATAAATTGGATTCCTTAAATTGTAATCTACTTATTTGTACAAAAATGTAATTAGATAATGTCTAAATAACATTCCTATTAATTTTTATTGAAGAGGGAGTGTTATATGCATGCCTTTCATAAATAATGTTGTGAGTAATATTTAAGATCTCCTACTAGTTTATGTTTTAACTATTTTGTTTGTTGCCTTTTTTTGGGATAGAATTTTATTGAAATGTTAGTTATGAATAATGTGTAGTGGACAAATAGGGAGATAAAATGCCCCATGACACATTATATTTTTGTAGAATTTTGTTCTTTTTAGAATATTACAATTTTAGGGAGGTATATTAGTTACTAATTTATTGTATGATGACATGTTTTTTTGTGATGATGAAGATGTCCTTATGAAGATTCAATAGGGGTTTTATCACATTCATTTTGATGGCTAAGATATGGCTGGTTAGGATTTATGGTTTTCATATTAGTTTTGATATGCTTACTATTTTTGTATGTATTTGGATGCCATGTACACTATTAGCTTGTTAGATGACCGGTCTTCTTTAAAAACTATAATATCATGTATCAACAGTTTTCACAGATTGTTTCAATTGGAGACATCATATAAGATGACTACTTATTTTGTAGTACAACACACAACTACAATTTGGAATTACTTTGCTGATATGATTTTTTTTAGAATTAAACTTATTATATATTTTCATTAATAAAAATATAGTTTTTAAGATGATTTGAAAAAAAAACACTTCATCATTATTACAATTCAAGTTTGGTAAGAAAAATATTTTTAACCTACAAGTAAATAAATAAAAATTCTTTAAACAAAGAAAATATTTAATAAATTTATAAAATTAGTTTAAATATATTCCATGCACAATAAGCGGAATGTGATGATCTCATTTAGTAGAATTTTTATATCTATTTTAAATATAATAATAAAAAACAATAATTTGATAGGACGACACTACAAGTCAATTTTGGTACGACAAATATTTTTAAACTCAAAATAGAAAAAACAATCATTGAACAACATATAGCTATAATTATTAGATTCGGTAACGTAGGTATTGTGTGACGACTTTTTTTTCATATGGAAATATGCATGGAAAATGACTTCATTAAGTGAATTTTTAAAATTAGAATAAAAGTATTGCTTAAAAACATTATTATAACTATTTAATATAGTAGGTATGTCTTATACTTTCATTGAGTGAATTTTTTAAGTTAATTTAAATTTATTACTTAAAACATTAATGTTATTAATATGACAGGTTTAATATATTGGTATGTAATAACATTATTTAAAATACACAATGTATAATTTATAATAAATAGATTTTGAAATATTAGATTATTATATAGATAAAATTTGTTATAAGAAAATAAATAATAACAATGTATGTATTAGTGTGTTACAGTTTATATAGGTGAGAGAGAAGAGTATGTCTATTTCATAAAAATAAAATTTAAAAATAAAAATGAATGAATGAATGAGTAGCACACTGGTAAGAGGGATGTGTATTGTAGTTTAGTGGTGAAAGGTTTGCAGATTTGACCCATAAACTTGTTTATTGTCCCCATTGGTGTTGAAATTTGACCCTTAAATAAGGGTCATTTTCCTATTTACACGTCACTTGGTAAAATTACCCGTCATTAATGAAGTGTGAATTTTAATTTTTCATGTCATTTTGAAGTGTATTTTTATTTTTAGAGGTCACTAATATCTATATTCCAATCCCATATATATATATANAAAAGCTAATTTAAAGGCTTTCAAACTTTTTATCTCATTATATGTGTGTTTGGTTTAATCATTATATTTATTATGTTTTTTTTGTTTATTATATTTTTTTATTAAGTAAGGCAATATATAAGAATTTAGTATTTCATATATAATTATTTTAAATTTTCTTTAAAAAATACTAGTATAAAGATGAAAAAAATAAGATCAAAATGTCAAATGAAAGACAATGTTGAAATTAAAACGTGATATAAATTTTTTTAACATCCTATTTACTTAATTTATATAAAAAATTACTGTAAAGAATATTTCATACCAACCTTATTTCCAATTTATTAAATTATTAATTTTTAACTTTTTTCAAATTACAAAAATATTAAGTAATAATAACAATTTAAATAATTATAAAGTAAGGGCCTGTCATTATCAATTTAACATTATTTAAAATGAAAAAGCTAAAATAAAAATTGTTATTATTATATATTTTGATTTTATTTATACATTAAAAAATAGAACATTGCATAGACCTAGAGAATTGTTGACCTTTTATGTATTTAAATAAATTTATAATTAAAAAAATCCAAAAAATTCTAAAATTGTTGGATATATTCTTAATAATAATAATAATAATAATAATCTATTTTTAAGGTCACCGCCAAGCGAGACACCAAATTGGTGTATGAGACCCCCTTGTTTGTGAGACAAGGGACCCCCTTTGCACAGGGATTTAACTGCTAAAGTCTACAGAGGTGTACATACACTACCCCCTCTAGATTTGAACCCGTGACTTCCTAAGAGGAAACACATGCTCTTAACCATTAGGCCCACTCATGCTCTTGAGAGAGGTTGTTGTTGTTTCCATAATTTAAAAAAAAAAAAAAATGTAAAAAAATCTTTTAATTTGGTTGTATTATATAAGTCAAACAAAATGGTGCCTTTAGCACCTAAACTTATTGTATTTATAAACAAATTGCAAACTGTTGAATATACTCTCAAAATTATTGCTGTTCCTATAATTTAAAAAAAAAAATGATAAAAAACTTTTAATTTGGTTGTATTATATAGGTCAAACAAAGTGGTGCCTTCCACACCTAAACTTATTGTATTTAGAAACCGAAAACAGTAGAATGGATGAAGATTCCCATGTTAGCGAATTAGAAGAAAATCCGGTTGTCTCTTAATATAAAGAACACTCGTTTCAGTTGAGTTTAGGGACGATGAAGCAATTTGTTATTTCATGACAGTGTGCTTTCGAATACCTAACTTCTATTTTAAGAAATACTGGTTCCATAGTGGCAAATATAAAGTTGGAAGACATAGATTGCACTTCAGAATAAGCTCATATTTGAGGATCCTTTGTAATGAATGTATAACCTTAAGTAAAAAAAATTGATCTCAAGGCATCATTTATGGTAATTTCATTTATGAGTACAATAAGTGATTTCATATACATATTTTACAATCCATGGTCATCCAAACTTAAATAAAATTTCACAAAATGATTAATGGATGATCTAAAAGAGTTGGAAATCAATAGACTTTTGGATCTAAAATAGTTATAAATCAATAGACTTTTGGTTTAAATATAAGAAAAAGCTCTCCTTATATGGGATAGGAAGATGCTCCACATTTTTTTAATCTTAAATGGATGTAATATTTGGGGTTGTAGCATTTTTAGAGAATCTTAGAGAAAGAGAAAAAATCTAAAAGCACTTGAAATTATATAATCCCAAAATTAAAGGCAATACATCCTATCCCATTCTCCTCATACAATGACTATATACCCCATTGAGAAATGCCATGTCCATATTTTTGGTAGTGACATGGTCAATACATTAATAAGTCCATGCCATAGGGTTCTAGTATTAAATTAATAATAAGGGAATATTTTGAGGCTAAGTTACCTTAAGAATTAATTAAGTTATCTAGGGAATAAATTATGGCCAAAAGTATTTTGTATTAAATTAATTTAGAAGGGATATAATATTATTTTAAATATTTAAATTTTATTTAAATGTAATTGTGAGTTGGAAAAGGAGATAAGGTGGGCCAAAGAATTTGCTTTGTAAAAGAAGGAAACTTGAAGAAAAGATGTGAAATCTATCAAAATAAGGAATTTCTCCCTACTCACATCTTTTGGTCATTTGGGTTTTTGTTTTGGAGAGTTGTAAGCCTTTAAAAGACTTGAGAGATGTACTCCTAGTAATAATTGGGAGATGTTCCCCTCTTGCTTAATTTCTCCCTACTCACATGTTTTGGTCATTTGGGTTTTGGTTTTGGAGAGTTGTAAGCCTTTAAAAGACTTGAGAGATGTGCCCCTCTTGCTTATTATACTAGTTGATTCTTCAACTAGAGCTTGTGTAAGGTGGTATCTAGCCATTAGAATTGATTTTATTGTAGTCCATTTGAGTTATTTGTAGGTCCTAATACTATTGCAGGTTATTCGAATCTATGAAGAAGTTTTGATGGTACATTGGTTTTGAAATCCAGAGATTGTTATTCATTTAAAGTGAGTTCCTTAATGTAGTGACTGTGAGATGTATGATGATTGTTATGGCCATCACATTTGTTTCTATTTGATTTAACTCATCTCCTTTGGACTATTATATGTCATTTCTAAACTTTTTTATGCAAACATTAAATATTCAACTGAGTTTTTCATTACATGCTCTAGATTTTCACTGATTCTGACTAGTTTTCATAAATGAGCTGATTAACTGACTTCTTCTCCATGAAATTTGATTTTGTAATTTTATAATGTGATTTAAGACCATATAGAACTAAATAAAAGTCTAATTATATACTTTTGAGGCCTTTCAATTCTCCTAAGGCTGAGTTGAAAACTAGTCATATATGTAGTCCTGAATTGGGAAATCTCACTTTCAGAACCACAGTTGACCAAATAGACCTCTCTATTTTTTTGAGACATTCCCAATCCAAACCCTATTATAACAGAGACTAGATACCTATTCCAAAACCATTTATTGAGTTCCAAAGCCTCCCATGTACCCAAAAGCCAATTTTTAGTGTCTTACATGTTTCTTCCTCGGGAAGTGTAAAGTTAATCCAATATCAAGGAAATATTTTTCATATTCTTGTATCCCCAAGTAGCCTTGGATTATAATTCAATAGTAGCTAATTTTGAAACATAAATGGTCCCATTATGTTGTGCAAATGATACTTGAGCTAGTGTATCCCTTGTTTCCGTCATTACAAGAGGGTTTTGAATTTGTTTCCCTAGGTTTTGATTTGGGTGCACGGAATTGTAAACCTTATGATAAGAGTTCCAAACCTATTTAATTCATTTGCAGATCACATCCTTGTCACCTCCCTTCCATATTTGTTGTATGTTTAAAATTGTCTGCTGAAATCCTAGTAAAAGAAATTCTACTTTGGTCTCGCAACTTCCACTGCTTTGTTTCAAGTTTTGAAATGATGAATTAATGTACAAGCAGATTTTATTGCTACATTAAAAGAAACTACCCAATATAGAAAATGATCCTAGTTAGTTACATAATGTACAAGAACAAGATAAACATGTGCTAGAAATCAAGCTTCTTAAGATTGAATTATTCTCTAGTCAAAACAAATCGTGACTTAACTAAAGTTGGTGTAATGTTGTTGTTGGAAAGATAACAAAAAATGACTAAGGTTTCATGTAGATAAAGTAAATAGTTTGAAGAAGATGAAAGTATTCTAGAATTCCAAGAGGCCTATTTGAAAATAAAATCTAAGGGTAATTCTCATTGTATAAATAGATGAGTTTGTTCAATAATAAAGAAATGAAACTAGAAATTCATCCTCTGACTGTTGTAAAAAACGACTTCTATAGCTCCTATTGTTTGTGTGACAATCCTAGAGACATTATCTCTCCGAGTAATTCTTGCAACTTTACCTATTTCCCTTGGCAAATTCTCTATTTGAGGGACATTTCCAGAAGCAATGTTTCCTTAGCATTTACCAATTTCTCTACATGAGGACAAATTTACAAGCATTAGTGTAATATTTTGGTTATGTGAAATGTCCATTCCATACACTTGTTATGTTCATACTCATTATGTGCTTTGTCTCCACATGTATGAACCCTAATCTCTCAAGCACAAACTTATTGAAACCATAATGCACACACCTCTCTCCACAATCACTTCATGTCCACTATCAATCCACTGTTTGATGAACCCTCTCCTCATAGTTATCCATTGGTGGATCCCTTCATTTCTATGTGAAAAGGGTGTCTTCTCCCATCTCCATGCTTCTCATTGCAAGTATTTCAATGTGTTCTCTCTTCTATTGAGCGTTATTTCAATTTCACATTGGAGCAATGACTATTGAATGCATTGAATTAGCAAAGACTATTATTATGGGAATTGATCCAAAACCTAACTCTCACATTGAACAATTATAACTTATGTGAGACCATTCCACAGCGCTCTTCCATCAAATCATGAGATACTTCATTGTGACCTGTGTGTGTTCACCCTCACCCGCCGTTTGCTATGGTTATTCTAGAATTGGTGTTTTGTTATTGTACCATCTCCACTAGGATCAAATTGATAAGGAGCTATGTGTTATGGAACCCGATAGAATTGGAGCTATATTATGAATTGTTGTGAATTGGATCCTTATTGTGAAATGGAGTTATGTTGTGAAGTAGAGCTAAGTTGTGAATTGGATTCTGAGACAATTGTTTACTTGGAAGCATAGAATGGGTTCTCAGTATATTGGTATCCGAATTTATTTTTATTCTTCATACATATTGTTCTCTTGTAAAAATGGTTTTAGAAGCGCACTAAATTTTGTTGGGAAATACTTAAAAGTGCTCACTTTTTTTAGAAGTTTTTGTATTAATATATTGTAGAAAGGTGGGAGAGACTATAGATCTATACATGTTTCTCTTTCACTTATTTCTGAATTGTAGAAAATGCATTCACTGGATTCTAGGGTTGCAGTGGTGCTCCCTAGAAATGATACCTATTTAGAGTGGCTAAAGAAGATCAAGTCCACATTTATCTACGATGACCTGTGGGATGTGTTGGGTCACGGATTTGTCCCTATTTTCATCACTTATCAAAATATATTCCATCCATCTTCTTCTTAATATTATCCATTTATCACTCCATTTTCCATCCATTTATTGTAACTTCCATGTTGCAATTATGGCTGTGTCTCAATTTAGCAGATTTGTTAAAACAGATTCCATGTTGGGAATTCGGTTCCTCATCCTTTGAAGGAATTTTATGTATAAATATGTAATAAATCTCATGAGAGACAGGGGGAGCAAGTAATATTATGCTGTATAATATGATATAGACTCTTTTATAATAATTTCATTCTGATAATACATGCTGGAAGATCGAGATCTACTCAATCGAGGAAGGGCCATCTTCCCCTGTTTAGCTGCTGGTAGTGTTGATTGTAAGTGTGTTATTGTTTAGATTTTTTTATTATTTAGTTGATGCTTTCATTCATTTGATTTATCATAGTTTTTTTCCCGTTAATTCGTTTTGATAGATTGTTGGCCAACATAGCACTTCTTTCAGATTTATTTAATTAGATCTTGTTTCGTAAGAGTTGATCTTGTTTTTATATTTATAGTATGGTTTTATGAATAGGTTGGAGGGTTGATTTATTTTCAAGAAGGTGTGATATAGTTTACAAAGAGTTTCTATTTCATACCAATAGATCAATAATGTCAGGTAAAAATTGTGCTTGCATAGATATTGCATGATAGCTTTGAATTAAAAGACTTCCTCGAGTTGAAAATTTATGTTTTGGGGATTTTAGCTGTTTATTTCATTAGACAATTAATTTTCCCAACATTTTGGTGTCATTTCCAGGGAAGTTATCAATGGTGAAAAAGTACATCTGACATTGTTTTGTAAATGCATTATTAAAGTAGAGCATGGTAGATGTGTTCCTGGTTCTAGGGTGTCTAGGCGATAAGACGTAGTGAAAAGCTATGCATCCTTTGAAAGACTAAAATGGGCTAGGCCTCATAAGGGTCATGGCATGTATGTTGCACGATTATTTTTCAGTTGATTCAATTTGCTTTGAGTGTGGATTTTCTTTCTTTGCATTTAGTTTTATTTCATTTTCATTTTTTGGGAGCATAAATCTTATCATTACCCTTAGTGGTGTTGTAAGCACCACCCATTCTACTGACAAATTGATAGGAACATTCAAAGAAGGATCCTCACAATAGTACATGAAGAACCTAATGAAAGGATGGAAGGTAAGAGAGATTAATAATTGGTTACCTTTGAATTCCCCATCAAAAATCCATGAGGAGTGGTACAAATGCAAAGCATTCCCCCACTTCTCTACCAAATTTTCATGGTTTGGAAAATGAAGACCCTGATGCTTATTTATTTAAATTTGAAGTACTTTGTAGAGCATATGGTTATTGTACTAATGATAAAAATTTTAATGTGTTTCCACTTACTCTAAAAGGAACAACGCTACGATGGTTTATGAGCCTTAGTGGGAATTGCATACAAACTTGAGAAGACATGAAACTTGTATTCTTGAAAAAGGTACCAAGATTATTGCAGGGTCAATGAATACATATTCGAAATGACACAAGGACAAGAATATAGTATGGAGGAATACACATAATTCTTTCAATATAACCTCCAAATATCCAAACAAAGGAAACTGGGGAAGGAGACCTTGAAAACACTCCTACTTAAAGGAATCCAAGATGAATATTTAGAAATATTAAATTTGATGGGAACATGTGATGTATTTCAATTAGCATATGATGATATTTGTGAATTATGTAGAAGGTATTCAAGAGGAAACGTCAAGACCAGTAGGAATTCTAAAGAACTTTAATCTCTACTTTTTAAATCTGCTGCAAAAACAGGAGTTCTAGGAGCTAAAATCAGAAATTTATTTGAAATTTTGAATGTTGATATCAATGGTTCACTAAATTCACAATTGGGTGTTTTTCAAGTTGAGGAAGGAAATGAGGAATTTGAAGAAATAGTTTTCCCTCGGTGCCAGAAGCAACATTTTGTAATGGATTGTCCTTTGGATAGTCTCAAAATTTGTGGCACATGTGTCCTGAAGAATTCCACAGATTGTTTCTCCTCTTTACCAAGGATGAAAGCAAGATATGAAAGAGATCTAGGAGTTGCAGTAAAATCACTGCAAAACCCATGGAAACTGTGGCCTACACACGTTGTTCAAAACTCTATCCCTCCATTTCCTTACTTTCATACCCAATCATTAAATACTCGCCCACCATGGCAGTTGTTGCAGCCTCAATCTAACTCTTACCTAATTTATCCACAATGACAGAATGACCTATATTCTGATCATATGGCCACTCTCCCTCATGCTACAACACAACTTGGTCCTTCGATATCATCCTCACCAACAAATCCTCTACATCGGCCACATCTATCTTCTCATCAAACTCCTTGGTATCTAGAAAAATTTCTTGTCCAATCCACTCTCCACCCTAACCATAATAAAGCAGTGCATTATGCTTATAGTGTTGAACTACAAAATTTTCCTACATTTCCCTCTTTTTCTACCTCACCTACACCGTTGCAAAAAGGTTTTGCATTGTTGTAGCAAGTCCACCCAAGGTCTAAACATATTATAGTTCCAAGATTTGTAGATGGAGTTTATTCTAGAGCTCATCAACAAGTCAACAAGATCAATAAATTTGATGAAGAACGAACATTGGAACCAAAAATTAAAGAATCCTTCACATCATTAGATCTGAATCTCTTATGCATTCAGGAAGATCAGTTTACTAAGGATCTTCATGGTGTAACAACGATATGAAATCAAGGGAACAAAGACTATATTGAAGTTTGGTTTTAATCTACTATCATTCTGAAACATCATTGCAATTCTTGGCACCATCATTTCAAGGTAAGTTGATCTCTCATATTCTAGCATTCATAAAGTTATATTTTTCGGTTGGGAGTATGAGCATGCTTGAGTCACTTCATTGAAAGTCGACCCATTGGAAATATGCATACACCTGAACAATTTGATATTTCCAAGTAGAATAGGATAGGATATAATAATAGAATAAAACCATACTTTTGTTTTTAGTTTTTTTTTTTGAATAAGTATGCTCTCTTCCCGCACCTTGTTGCGATTTGGAAGATCAGCAAGTAGAAAGATAAGGAATGGGTATGAGATGTTTTCAGGAATACTTTGGAATTGTTGACTATTTGAACAAAATGCTTAAATTATTTTTGTCTTCAATTTTCAAAATTTAATGTCTCTATTTGTTACAAAAAAGAAATCCTTCCCGAAAACAAAATTATGGTAATTAGAGAAGGTGAATGAAGACTCCATGGGGAAAGAAGCCAAACAATTATGGAAACCTTCAAGCCTGAAATTTGTGTGATCATCATGGTATGTATTTATTTTTCATTTCTATATAATGCATCCATAGAAATACACAAGCTTTATTTCAAACATTATATCATTTTTAAAGAGTTGTAGTTGTTACTGCAACACACTATATAAGATAATCTAAGCACTCAATGCTTGAAATTTTTGGTATGGGTGTCTGTTATATTTAAATTTATATCATTAAAAACATTCAAACCTATTTCTGTCAATTTTTAGGAGCCATATTTAATTGATTGGATTTTTGTGGCATTTTGGCTTGAAATTTTTATTGAAACATGGTTGGGACTGTATATTTTTGGGAGACCAAATGGAATTATTTTTAAAAACTGTTTCATTTCTAGGTAGCCCTTTGAATCTAGTTTCTAAAACAATTTGAATTTTTTAGATTGGTGATCCATGAGGATATTGTTGGCCACCCGCCTATTACACTTGGATCCCCACCATTGTTTCTTTCAATTTTTTAGTTTCCTTAATTGTAGCACAATTTACTATTTTTGGCAATTTTCAGGTCCTAAACTTTTAGATCCATTTTGAGGCCCTAAACGACATTTTTTCAGAATTGAATGGTCAAGTATATTATATTTGTTTCTACTTGATGTAGTCCTTGAATAGATATTTGTAACGATGTATCATGTGCGTCAAACGAAGATAGTATTCCAAACTTACGACCCCGGTAAATTGATGTACCAAGATACCCAACGAGGCCCATATTTTGGTGTTTCACCTCCTAGGGTTAGGTTTTTGGATGTGTAGGGTTTTCCATTATTTCTCAATAATATATAGGACTTCGAGCCTCATTGTAACACAGATTTCATAGGCATGTAGTTGCCACATCTCTTCTGTGAGATAAGCTACTACCACTCTAGCTAGTTTATTTCCATCCTATCTATAAACAAGTATCAGTTCTTTGATATTAATGAAATGAAGTTTTATTTTCACTGCATCTTTTTTTTTATGGTTATTTGTGTATTCTGTTTTGGTTCCTGCATAAATTCGGATCAGTGGTATCAGAGTGATTTGCTCTGTCTCGATCCTTCTTTGCATGTCCCCAACGAGGTTCGGGTACAAGGAGTTAGGGCTCGATCTAGTTGAACCTTTGAAAAATGAGCCTCGTAAATCCCAATGGCCACCCATTGGGGATGAAAATAAAGATGAGGGCGTAGAATATCGTATCGAAATGTTTCCTGAGGAGGCCCTTGAAAACAAAAGTAACGCGATGATTTATAAATTCGCTTAGATCCTTCAACAACTTCCCATTGGCGACGCATTAGCATCTAGCAGCCACTCTGGAGGCATAACCCCTTTTAAGGTATAAGTAAGCATTGACATTTCCATATTTGATGGCCGAATAGATGCATAGACCATAAGGAGATGGTTGAATCTATTAGAAGGATATTTCTCGGTTCATAACTTTTTCGGCCAGGAAAAGATTACTTTTTCACTACTCAAATCCTCCCCCCATGTCAAGAACGGGTGGGAAACCTACTATGAGAGAAAGGATGAGGAGGAACACTCTCTATTCTCAGTTGTACCCATTTGGAATTACTTCTGAGATGCCATAAAGGAACAATATTATCCCATGGGGAGCTATGAGGACAAGTACATACAATGGACTGCGTTGTAGCAACAAAGAGATTAAGATGTGCATGAGATGATGAATATGTTCCATACCCTGCGCACCAAGTTGGGTATCAAAAATTTTGAGAAACATTTGGTGCTAAAGTAACATAGTTTTCTGCACAGGTACATTCAGGAGGAAATGGAGTTCCTCGAAATATCCTCTCTTGGTACGACATACTGGTATGCTACCAAAATTGAGCAAAAATTCAAATAGAAAAAGCAAGACTTTCAATCTACGAATCAAAAGCAAGTGAAAGGTGCCCCAAAACCACAGAACCAAGGAAAAATCCAAGGCATGGTGACTCAAGACAACTTTCCAAATCTGCAAGCAAAGAGAAACACCGCGAATCCCAAGAAGGACACGAGAAAGTGGAGTGAGTTCGATAAGAGTTACACTCACAATACGAGTGAGTGTTGGGCCAAGTAGACACTGGTGGCCAAGATAAATACTTTCGAATCATATGCATACTATGACACTGAATCAGAACCTGATAAGGGGAATGATAGAGGGAATAATATTATTGATGCAGAGACCAATGCCACTGTTTCCACCACGAAGATCCAAAAGGAAGAACCAAAAGATTCAGAGGAGGAGGAGTGTCTTTTCCACTCCCAGATGTGGGTAAAGGGTTTCCCACTACAACTCATTTTCGACAGTGGGAGTAAAAGTAACCTCATTTCAGTAGAGGTCATGAAGCATTTGGGCTTGTCGACCATAGCACACCCACAGCCATTCACCATCGGGTGGCTTCACCAAGGGCAGGATCTCTATGTCAGCCAGTAGTGTCACCTTCCCTACAGCATCTACCCTTCACTGATGAGTATTATGTGACATTTCTCCTCTAGATGTTTGTGATGTATTATTAGGCTAACCATACTTATGGAAGTGACATGTTGTGTATGAGTCTCGAACTTGCGCTGTTATTATTACATTGGGAAATAAGTTGTAAAAGATACCGAAGGTACCATCACCTATTGCTATCTCTTTGGTTACTACAAAACAATGCAATAAGCTCATTTCCAAAACCAGGAAATTTGTTTTCTTGATGATCTACCCTAAGGGAAAGAAGAAGATCATAGCCACGACCTCCAGACATGGCTCCTCCACACAGAAAGAACAAATGGACAAGCTCGTGGAGAAGTATCGAGACATATTCAACTCACCCACAGGGGTGCCTCTACACTATCAGGTCAAGCAACCCATTGATGCCACTTCCTAATTTACCGATCTATCAATGCTCTGTTCTGGAGAACGATGAAATCAAGAGAAAAATTCAGGAGCTACTATAGAAGGGTAACATCCAAGCAATTTCATCTCCCTGTGGGATCCTGATAGTGTTGGTACATAAGAAGGATGGGACTTGGAGACTCTATATTGACTATCGTACATTGAAGAAGATCACTGTACGAAATAGGTACCAAATCCCATGAATTGATGACCTCCTGAACCAACTTAAAGGGGTGAAACATTTCATCAAAATCAACTTAAAGTCCGGGTATCACCAGGTACTGATCGAACCGACTAATGTATGGAAGAATTACTTCAAATCCAAGGAGGTCCTTTTCGAATGGTTGTCATGCCTTTCTGCTGACGAATGCTTTTGTAAAATTCATGAGACTGATGGAAGACATCTTGCGGCCATTCATCAACTCATTTGTAGTAGTTTACTTGGATGGCATCCTGATCTTCAGCCAGAATTGGCAAGAGCACGTCGACCACATCCGACAAGTCCTCCAAACACTGCAAAAATACAAGCTATGTGCCAATTTGGACAAGCGCACTTTTGGCATGACCCAGGTTTAGTATCTGAGATACATTATTGATGAGTGTGGCGTGCATGTGGATCCAACCAAGATCCAAGTAATTTGGTATAGGCTAGTGCCAACTACTCTAACAAAGATTTGTAGCTTTCTGGGTCTTCAGAATTTCTACTGCATGTTCGTGTTGGGATTTTCTAATATCACTTGGCCCTTGACTCAAGTCACCAAGGGAGGAAAGAAAGAAAATTTCTTCTGTTCGAAAACTCAATAAAAGGCTTTTGGGGAGTTGAAACATTGCCTCTATTGTGCCCTAGTTCTCACATTACCAGACTTGCAACAATTATTTGAGATGGAGACAGACGCCTCTAACTATGCTATTGGGGCAGTCCTTACTCAACAATGGCATCCAGTTGCATATCATAGTGAGACACTATCTGACATAGTATGAAAATATCCCACTTATGACAAAGATATGTATTCCATTGTACAGGCTTACCGACAATGGAAGCATTACATTTTGGGGAAGGAAAGGATCATCCAAGTAGACCACCTACCCCTGTAGTTCATATAGACACAAGGCAGGTTATAGAAAGAATGCCATAAGAAATGGTCCAAATATCTACAACATTTTCATTTGAGCATCAAGTATAAGAAGGGAAGCACCAATAATGTTACAAACTGCCTCAGCCGACCACCGATCGTGGCAATAACCACCCTGCTCAACTCTTATGGGAATGAGACTTCTAATTGGCTGCTTCTCTACAAGAGTGATCTAGAATTTAGCCACACATACAAGATGCTCTTGGAGGGAAACCAAGTTCAAAATTTTCACCTCCAAGATGCACTACTATGTCACATGGGACACCTTTGTGTTACTTCAATCGAGCGTTCCAAGATGATTTTGGAAGTGAACTATAGTCAGTTCGCTGGTAATTTCAAGGTAAAGAAAATAGTGGCAATATTGAAAAATTATTTCTATTGGAAAAACCTTCAAAAGGATGTCAGGAAGTACGTCTGATCTTGCACTGCCTGCACCATTTCCAAACCATCCATCAAGAAGCAAGGCCTCTATACTTTGTTTCCTACTCCTAGTCGACCATGGGAATCCATCTCCATGGGTTACATGTCAATCCTTCCTTCTACTAAGCACAAAAAAGTCTGTGTGTTTGTGGTTGTCGACAGATTCTCAAATATGGCCATAATGGTGGCCTGCAAGAAGAATATCACAGCAGAAGCCATTGCTAAACTCTGCTTTAAATGAGTGTGGGTACAATTTGGGATCCCACAATCTTTCATCTCATATCGGGAGAGCAGGTTCCTTAGTACATTTTGGTCCAACCTATGGTTAATGCTAGACACCAAGCTCACCAAGTCCACAACTTTCCATCCCCAAACTAATGGCCAGATAGAATTCATCAACATGATGATCATACACATTTTACGCATGTAGAACTCAAAGAATCCACGCACATGAGATGAGAGCCTCCCTTATGTACAACATAGCTATAAATGGGCTCTCCACAACTCAACCGACCACATCCCCTTTGTATCTTAGGTTTTTCATCAATTATATACGGTACATATATTAATAAACTTAAAAATTTACTGCTTAATTCTTTCATTGGCATTGAGCCCAGTTTAAGTTCATAAAACTCTTTATCTCTTTCTTCATAATATTGTTCAGATAAGAATTTTCTTTTGATGTATTTCTTAAATATTCTCCAGGTTACATATTTTTCTTTAAGGTTCTTAACTCTTTTTATGTCCTTCAACCAAATGTCAGCCTTTCGTGTTAGGTTGTAGATAGCCATATGGGCTTTCAGTCTATCTGAATAGTTATAAATATGAAAGTAATTTTTCATACCTGATAACCAAGCCTCGAATTCTTCACCCTTTTCCACTTATCCATTAAACATAGGATGTTTTATATTTTTAAATTCTCCCTATATTTCTTCATAAGATTTATACTTCCTTTTTCTAGGACCACTGTCACTATCACTACTTTCACTAGATTATTTGCACTTTTCTTTGTGCGACGTTACTTTAATTCCTGAAGAATATTTACTTTCCCTTTCATAAAATCGTAATTTGTTACCCATGTGTTTGTATGAGACTATTCCATATTCAGTTTCATGCTCCTTTATTTTATCATTGCCTTCGTTGTGTATTTTATCTAGTAGTATCCGATTTAGTTCCTCCTAAGCTCTTAAAATTATTTTGTTATTTTCCTTTACAATTTGTATTTCAGATCTTAGATCTTTTATAGTACAAAGCAGTTCTAATAGTTGATTATTTAACTCCACATATACGTTGTCTGGATTATTGTGGTGGGATCCATCTTCAACAGATGCTTCAACTCCTTCCATTTCCTTCAAAATACAATTTTATATTTCTGTACAAAAATAGTTTTAAAACATGACCAATATATTTTGTTTCGTATTTTGCATGTGAGTGAGCCAATATTCAAGCCTGGTGTTTGGAAACTCACTCTGATACCACATGTAACATATCCAAAATTTAATTTTTTTTTTTATTAATGGTGTAACTGCAAAACGTAATGTATCCATACCATCTTTAACTTGCACTTTGTGGTTTATCTATTTGACATAATGACTTCAGTGGGGAAATATTTATAGTGCGACTTACCATTATACTAAATTTTTTTATTTGTCATCAAGTTATGAAAAGAGTGCCATTTTTTTAAAGCATCAGCAAAATTTAGTGTTATTGGTAGTTATGTTTTTAGAGTATTTGTTAACCCTATTACGATGCTAGGAGTAGGAGTTTACAAGTCTTACTTAGCTCTAAAGCTAACGCAAGACCATGTATTATTTGTGTAGGTTTAGCAATGGAGAGCTTAACACATAAAAATCCTAGCTAAGACAAAAAGAGCTCTTCTGATCCAAAATAAAAAACAAGTTTTCCCTAATCGCTAAACTTAAGCACTTATCTAAACAATGTGTTCTTCCTACCATACGATAACATAGCATAACGACAAAGTAGTGGAAATAGAAGTGTGACATGATGGTATTCGAAACTATGCAGTTTGGATAAGAATTAAAATAGTGATGGTTTTAATGGTTCCATGTGAAGCCATAAGGATTTCCAGCTAGAAGTACTGCACTCATTAAAAAACCCTTGGGTTTTTACTGTGCTTCGTAAAAATTTATCGGTCAAGAGTTTAATGTGCTTTGTATTTGCTTGTTTTTTCCATGGTGAGGCTTTGTCTCTATACTAAGAAGGTGGTAAGGAAAGAGTTGAGGCTCTTATCCTTTATGGCCCTCGACCTCTTCCTGACCTGTGGCACACCCAAAATTTGTTGTTTTCGTAGAAAAATGTTGCATCAGTTTTACTCCTTAGCACACATGTGATTTCTCTACAACATTATTTTCGTGGGGTGTCTGTAAGGCCTTCGTCGCTTATCAATGACCGTGATGGGGTAAGTAACCTCTGGATTTAGTTATGTTTCTTGTTGATTTAAATAAGTGTTTGTGAATTTATAAGTGACCTCTATACTATTTATTTGTAGGAGGTTTTCAACTGGTGGTTGCTGCATTGGGGAAGAGATTTCCTCTGCAAAGAATGGAACCCTCATTCTGGTAAGAATTGTACCCGGTACTCCTTTCTCCTTGTGGTACTAAGGCTTGTGGCTCTATGGATCCGTGGCTCTGTGAATTTATTACCCCCATTTTCCCTAGATTGAAGTTATTCCTGCATTTTATTTCAATGGAAAAATGGTAAACCCTCTTTGTGGTTTTTCCTTGAGGCATTTACAGATAGTGGGGTAGGAAGTCTCCTTCCAACCATGGAGTTGAAGGGATTTTAATGTAATACCTTTATTTAAAATTTCTATGGATTCTAGCTCTTATAGAGCTTGTAGACAGAGATGTTAAGTTTTTAAAAGAACCCATTCACTGGGTTTTATGCTTTTGTAACTCACTACATTTTTTGCTATAAAAATGGAAGTTGGCCTTTATGTTGGATAAAAACCTAGTATTGTTGTTTTTATAACTATTAGGAAAATGGTTTAGGGATCTGAGGCCACTATACCTCCAGATTAACTGTCCTATATAGTTTACCCTATAAAACGAGATATTTTGATAATTTTGGCATAAGTAGGTTATATGGTTACTTTCGATATTTTGTTTTCATCTTCCTGTAAATTTATATATTGTTGTTTATGGAATTTTGAGCTAGTTTCTAGTGGTGAGTAATCTGCATCTTACTTGGTAATTGGTTGATTTCTTTCCGATAGAATTTTCCTTATGGGATTCAATCTCTTGATTTAAAATATTAGTGGGTTGAAATTTTAATGATGTATTTTACGACCGTGTGAAGGAAACATTGGATAGTTTAAGGTTTCATCTATGGAATTCCTCGGTTTGGATTTTGATCATGCTAATTTGATTTAAGACGTTTTTTGACCAAAATAGCCTTGGAAGTCTTGGATCCAGTGACCTGTGTAAACTATATGATATTATTCTTGTTATAATTGTATATATTGTGAAATATCGTGGGGTTTAGTTTTACTCTTTTTAATTTATTGTTTACAACCCTAGGTCATTATAAATAATGTTATAATACTTTCGACCATATTATAATATTATTGTACATATGTATATAGATATTATACTCTGATTAATCTTTCCATAAAACTGTCGTTCGACAGAAATCATGTGTTTTAAGATTCAAAAGATTTCTTGTTACTAAATAGTAAAGTTGAGAAATTAAGGATTCATAATTGATAAAGATACCATGAGAGGTTTGATTTGATTCCTGTATAAATTTTATTTGAGTCCTTAAACCTTAAATCTCATTTCTAGATAGAGAATTTGTAATTTTATTCACATATAATAATCCTGAATAAGCCTATGTGCTAGTAATATGTGATAAGAGTGATTGGAACTATGATTATAAACTTAGTAATTTAATCTAATTTTAAGATATTACTTGAAGTAATAACTAGATGAATCAAACTCATTGCTTCCTTAACCATGCTTATACTAATTCTATGAATGTAAAATATATAAAGTTCATAGAAAGTCAATTAAATAAGCTCAAAAACTGGTTTGACATCATATGCAACCATAAACAGATTTTCTCTTACAAAACCTTCCAATAATCTATAGTCTACCATTTAACTTTATGGAAAGAAAAATTGTAGCATCCTTTACAATATTACCCATATAATAAGATCTTCCTATTCTTTGTTTAGAGAATTCTTTAACATTCATAAACATCCAAATATAGATATGAAATGACTTCATAGGTAATAATCAAAACATCTTAGAACCTGGATAACTGAAGAAGGGGAACAACCACCCAAAGAAGACAGTTTCTCCCAACCATCTCCTGAAAGCAGGCAAGATCACTTGCTTTAGGACCCCCGAGCATGTTCACTGAACCACCAGGATGAAGAGGTTGTGTAACAGACCACAAAAAAATCTCTGCAACTTAGTAAAACTCACTAGCATGATTAACTCTTGGTAATTTTACTTTAGTTATCCCCTCATCGAATTTCCTCTTGTGTGCCTGACATTTTTAGTTTGTAGCAATTAACAAGGGTCTAATCACTTGGAATAGAATGTAGCGAGCCTCCTGCTCAATTCGATGGTATTGATAAGATTACCTTTGTATTTGGGTTAGTTTTGTAATTAACTAAGCCACCTGCTCATTTGCTCCTCTCAAGGAACATGACCACAATTTTAGGGATTTTTCTTCCTGCAACAACTAGAAAGTGAAATGCTAGTGTTTCCAGTTGTCATTTAGCCTTCTACAACTGCTCATTCCCCCTAGTGGGCCAGTGAACACTCTTCAATAGTGTCATTTGGATAGGATTCTCTCTTTTTTAATTATTTAAATAAATAAATATTCAATTACATTCATGCTTGACCATCGTTGGTCATAAAAAATTTACAATAAATTTTAACATAATATTTTCTTAAATAAATAAAAATATTTATTTTTTAGTTCTAGGTGGGTTACAATAAATAAAGCACTAATCAACCAATAATTTAATTATGTAATTTTCATTTATAAGGAAACAACAAAAGTCATAACTACACTTCAAATAATATTCTACAAATAAATGAACAATGCCAACAAGACTCCTTTAATCTATTGCATAAAATTGAGACATGGAAATAATGACTTTCATTGACACTAACATGCGTAGGTGATGATGCCCCAATTGCATAATAGTTTGTGTCCTCGAAACCACAAAAATAAAAACATATGAACTATGATGTAATGTGAGTTTTGATGCTAAGACCTTATAGGACTTATATTCCAGTGTTGGGATTTTGTTGAGTATGGTCAAAATCATCATGATACATGGATTGCTTAGATAAATTACATAGGAGAGAAACTGAGTACCTTGATCGTTTTGAGGCGTTATTTGGTCTCACATCGAGGCCATTTTAACTTTTTCATGTTTGAACTTAGGTTAAAACATATTTAAAAATATTGAGATATCTAATAGTTTTTTCATTTTAATTAGTGCTATCTCTATTATGGCATTAGTTAGCAAACACAAAATGTTAGTAGCTCCCTGCTTATTACTTTTAATTGGGGACTACATGCCCAACCATTTGTTTCCATCTAGCCCTCATCTCCACCGCTTACAACTTGAAATCCTTTAACACCCGTGTCGCATGCACATGCACCATTCGACCCTCATCTCCATTTCTTACAACTTTAAATCCTTCAAAACCTATGTCACATGCACATGCACCATCTGGAGCCTTGCATGTCAGCCAAAACAATCTCTATGTATCAAAATTTTTGGTTGCTTCCTCTTTAGTTGGTTGAACTGTACATGTTTTTACTCCACATACAACAATATCAAAGGCCAAGCAAGGAAAGGCCACTTATATTTCTTTTAGATATAATTCTATGCGGGTATCTGAATATAAGAGGAAGCGATTACTTCTGAACAATTGAATGAAGTTTTTCCCATGCTAGAGAAATGAATTTCGTGGCAGGAACAACATGAAGAAATACCTTACACATAGAAGTTGAGGAAGAAACTACTAAGCATGATATTGAGTTTTACCTAAACAAAATAAAAGGTAAAGAATCTCTTTACAATTTACAAAAGTATTCTTGCAATTTAAAAGATCATTACATTGTTAGAATATACTAAAAAATTATAACCAAATATTTTTAACTTGTTCTACAGTATTGATTTGAATGGTTCTACAGTATTGATTTGAATGGCTCTATAGTCTTGATTTGAATGGTGCTGTGCGTTTAGAACAACTCTCTGCAAATAGCTTCTACGTAGTTTCGGTTCTTGTCCAGCAAAAATCCTATGAAAACACGCCCATTGTTCAATTGAAGTCTCCCCACCATAGATGTCATAAATCAGTATGCACTATTTAAATTTTTAAAAAACATGGATCACTTTAACTAAGTAAATGTTGTTAGACCTTTGTAATGAAACTGGAAAATGAGTTTGGTCCATTTAACATTAATGCAACATTACCAAGATAACTTGTAAAATGCATTCATAGAATTTATATTATTAGAAAATACAATCCTTTAAAGCTACACGAGTTTATATATTATGTAATAACGTTTATTTATTGGAATATAGTTTCTCTACCACGAATTTGTAGAGGTACCAAATGATCAAAATGTAGAAACTTATTAGTTTTTCATCATATAAGCTAGCATTATGATCTTAGGATCTTTTCACTAAGAGAATAACAAGAACAACAATAAAACATAAGCACAACACAAGAGACAAGAGACACAAATAGTTTTCCTCAGGGAAACCATAAAGGAGAAAACACCACAACTTCCTCAGAGATAGAATCAGCACCAAAATAGTAGAAGCCCCAAAACAGTAAGATGCACTCCCGACAGCAGTAGTATTCTTCTTGTCTAGTCCTAGTGTATTTCCTTCCTGACTAATGCGCCACACTTGAGTGAGTGAGTGATATGTTGCAAGTGATAAATAGAGAGGCTCTCACTCTCTATTTATATTCTTCCGTTCACTTGAAGTGCACTCCATCATGTCGGCCTCACTTGACAATTACTTACTAGAGCTGACATCTATAGAAGTTTCTAATAACCCTAGTGCCCCACCACTTATGGGGACTTTGCCTCCTCTGACCAATAGGAGGGTAACACAATGATGGGGACTATTGCCCCGACTTACAATGACTCACCTAGGGTCGACTTCACTAGGATATTCTAGTAACCGAAGGGCCCCACAACTGTGGGGACTTTAACCCTTTACCAATAGTAGGGTTACCCACAATGACTTGACATGACTTTCTCATTATAGAAACTTCCCAATTGGAACATCGGGGCATGACATGACTCAAATACATCTCAGAATAAACATCGGGTTACAATAGATAAGAAATACAAGTGAATACATTCCGAAGTTACAATTACATCAACACTCCCTTTTAACTAGGAAGGTATTCTCTCGACACAATTTATTAGCACAAGTCTTCTTCTTTGTATCATCTGGGTCATTGTCAAGTCCTCGTCATCTTCAAGTCATCTTTCATTTTTCAAGTCATCTTTCATTTGGATCTGAATCATCACTCGATCTAGATCATCGTCACTAGATCATACTCGATCTGGAATATCGTCACTGGATCATACTCGATCTGGAACATTATCACTGGATTATACTTGATCTGGAACATCATCACTAGATCATACATGATCTGGAACATCACAGGATCTAGATCATCACTCGATCTGGATCATCATAACTGGACTAGATTTGAATCATCGCTCGATCTAGATCTGGATCTGGATCATCTCTCGATCTGGATCAACATCACTGGACTGGATCTGGACCATCACTCAATTTGTATCATCACTGCTGGATCATCATCACTGGATATCGATCATCACTCGATCTAGATCATCACTGGCTATCATCACTCGATCTGGATCATCCCTGGTGTTATCTCATGATTCTTCTCGTCACAGGAAGTTCTACAGAGCCATCCCTTTTTCATGCTGGTTGTAGGCCTAACCATCATGTAGGTCTTTTCCCAGCACTTACATCTGACCTACTCATTGGAAAGGCACACACAGCACTCACATCTGATCATGCAGGAACCAATCGTATAATCATATTAGAAATGCCTAGCACTCACATTCACCAGCATGGTACGCACATCTACTACCATCTGTGAAATGTCTCTGCAGTTACATCTGACCTACTCGTCAGAAAGGCCTAGCACGTATATCTGAGCACGTGGGAACACATCCCTTAGTCACTCCAGAAAGGCTCTACACTTACATCTAAGCACATGGGAACACATCCCTCATTCGCTCCAGAAAGGCCCTTGCACTTACATCTAAGCACGTGGGAACATGTCCCTCAATTGCTCCAGAAAGGCTCCTCACTTACATATGAGCACATGGGAACACATCCCTCAGTCACTCCAGAAAGGATCCTGTACTTACATCTGAGCACGTGGGAACACATCCCTCATTCACTCCAAAAAGGCTCTGCACTTACATCTATGCACGTGGGAACACATCCCTCAGTTGCTCCAGAAAGGATCTGCACTTACATCCATCCAGGTGGGAACACATCCTGTGCACAGTGATGGAAGGGCTTGCACTCACATCTTATCATGAGGGAACACATCCCAGCAATCATATCAAAATGGCCCCCAGTCCTTGACTGAGCTACCTGGTAACTGAACATGTGCCTCCATTCTCAGAATGGAAGTTGCACTTATATCCGACCTGCTCGTCGAAATGGCCAACACTCACATCTGACATGGAAGTAACTTAATCCTTTAGCCATGATAGAATGGTTCAGCCCTTACATTTGATCAACTGGGAACACATCCCTCTATCACGTCAAAATGACTACTCAGTCCTACACTGAGTGATCCTGGTAACTGACTAGGTGCCTCCATTCCTAGAATGACAATTGCCCTTACATCTGTCCTACTTGACAGAATGGCCAGCACTCATATCTGATATGAAAGGGAGAAACCCTATCACCATGACAGAATGGCTCAGCCCTTATATCTGACCTACTCGTCAAAATGGCTATGGATCTCAGCACTCATATTTGACATGGAAGGAACCAATCCTCTCACCATGACAGAATGGATCAGCCCTTACATCCAACCATGGAAGGAACCGATCCTCTCACCATGTCAGAATGGCTATGGGTCTCATCACTTTCTCTTGGAGGGAACCTCAATCTAGACAACACCAAGCTTCTCCCTGATGTACTCAAACTTCAGCCTAGCCAATGGCTTCATCAATACATCAGCTATCTGTTCCTCCATTGCAACATACTGGAGCTTCACTGCTCCTCTCTGCCCCATATCCTTGATATAGTGATACATGATCTCAATATGCTTCGACTTGTCATGGGACACTAGATTCTCTGACAAGTTCACGCAACTCTAGTTGTCACAATGTGTACAAGTAGCATCCAACTGGAGATCAAATATATCAGACAGTAGCTTCCACATCCATACTGCCTCACAACTAGCTGAAAAAGCTGCGACATACTCTGATTCAGCTGTACTCAGTGCCACATAGGATTGCTTCCTGCTAAACCAAGAGATCACACCTGATCCCATACTGAAGCAACAACCTGAAGTGCTCTTCCTATCGATGGAACTGCCTGCCCAATCTGAATCAACATAACCCTCCAGGTTAATCTTTTGATTCAAATCATACTTCAGCCCATAATCAACTATACCCCTACATGCTTTGCAACCATCAGGTGAACATGTCTCAATGTGTTCACAGCAAAGCAAATACCTGGTCTCGTGTTTGTCAGGTATATCAAGGAACCAATCATCTGATGACACATCGTAGCATCAACCGTCTCTCATGAAGCATTACTCAATAGCTTCATGTTCAATGCCATAGGTGTGGTCATGCAGTCCATCATCCTGAACCTATTCAGGATCTCTACTGCATACTTCCCTTGTCCACACCTCCATGGCTAGAAAATAGTGCATCGACACATAAAAGGAGCATCACTAGTCTTCCTCCTTCAACCTTGAAGCAAAGGTTGGAATCCACTTTACTCTCAATAAAGCCTAGAGTTATCAGTATCATGTCATACCATGTCAAACCTCAAGATATTTTGTAGTCACTCCCTCTGAAGCGAAGCATCATACTCCCTCTGTCTTCTGTACTCTATGCACTAAAACATTCTATACCGGAGTGACAAGTAGCTTTCTATGCTACTAATATTCTATGTGACCATCTAGTGTATAGACTTGCATCTTCAACCTTGTAGCAAAGGTTAATATCTTCATCAATATCATCATGTATGTGTTTCCCATGGGTGTCTTCTGAACTCGTACAATTCCTTCTTTCATTTGCACACATGATTATGCATGTCATGTGACTTCACTTCTAGTAGCTGTAAATGTTTCTTCGTAGTCTATGCCTTCTTTTTGTGAGAATCCTTGTGCTACGAATATTGCTTTGTATCCCACAATGTTTCCATCTATTGCATGATGGAACTATAAACTTCTCTTCATGTCTCAATATTGCGCCTTGACATCATTCTTCTTGAACTAGTCTTCCCTTTCTTCTTGGTGGCTAGAAGGTTCTACATCAAGGATGTCACTGCACTCATCATATTATTCTTCATTTTGAAATGTCATCACTTGTTCTTCGGAACAAGTCTTCATTCTTCTTTGCTTGTAGGTGATTATGTATGCGATCTTTCCTACAGGTCAAATGAATTTGTATGGTTAGAAACATTTCATAAGGAATATTCATACTGGCAAATTCTTATGCATAAATATATGATCATGCAACTACTTTAGCCAGTACAACATTCATCCATATCTCACTGAAACTTTCTAGATGCCTTCCATCTCTACCAGGACAACATTGAGATTGTGCACTAATCCAATATGTCAGCAAAGAGGTTTCATTCTAGATAAGTAGCAATGGATAGTTGTATAGCACCATGAGCTACTTAACCATCACATGCATATTAGTAGTATAATGTCATTAATGCAAACATCCTATCATGCATAATACATCAACTGAATATAAACAAATGAATAACAAAACAACATCATGAAATGACAACTGAATACTTATCTTTATTTGTTTTGTGGGTAGACTCCTTCTTGAGTCTTCAGCTTCGTTTCTTATCCAAATGCTAAGGTGGATAAGAAGTTCTTCAAGAGTTGAGACCTTTATATTCCTCATTGCTTGAGGGATCTTCTTTGGATGGTGAGAGCTTGATCTTCAATTTCTCCCATCTTCTCTTCTCTTATTATGACCTGAGCTTCTTCTTCTAGTCGAAGTCTGCTGAAAGTAATCAATTCTTTATGGCACACATTCCTCGCATGAATGAATCCTATGATCCTGGGAGGCCAATCAAGGTGGCTATAACCACTTCTACATTATTCACTCCTTCTTTTACTGCTTCAAGTTGTTCTTTGATTTGAGAGACTCTTATGACTGCATGGTCTCTGCATTCTGGATCTTCACATTCTTCAACTAGTTTCTTAAGGTCAACTTTTGATGTATGTTCTTCCTTTCAAATAGTTTGGTCAAGGAATCAAACATCTTTGGTGTCTTTAGGGAATATACTTGTAGTACAAGTAGATTCGTGACTGAATCAACCATGATCTTCTTGGCCTTGACCAAGTTCATCTTGTGTAAGGCTTCGAACCTCATCTCCCTCTGAAAATGGAACCTCTATACTCATGTAGGTGTCCAATCCATTTTATTTAGAGAGATCAAATACTTCTATGGTTGGAATTTGTCAACTTCACCAAGCTTATCATCAAGTTGATGTGATAGATCACTTTTAAATTAGAACCTCAAATGAAAATAGCAAAGGATTAGATCTTATCGATTTGAGGTGTTCGTCTTGGTTCCGGAGCTAGCTGATCTAGGGTTTGTCATAGAAACCCTAATTTTAAAAACTTGGAATATTTTAGATCTTATTATATAGAAATATATATCTCTTCAAATGGAGTTGTCCAATGTACTCCTTTTCTAAAAACAGTGGAGGGAAGCTCCCGGAACAGGAAGCCCTAATTTTCCAATTTCTTCTGCAGAAATGCCTGTTACTAATTCTGTGATATATCTGAAATTAATACTCATATATGTTTGAAATTTATCACTGAGATAACCTCTCATGTTCCTGATCCAACACCATAGGTTTCATCAGAATTGGTTTCACCATTTTGGATTTAGGATCCTTTTCCCAACGTGACCTGTTACAAGACTGTTCAGAACAGCGAAGTTGTATGACATGCCACGTGTCACTGGTTTATCTTCTGAGTCTGATATTTGGAACACAGAAATTAATGTTCGTGGCCATTTTGGAACATCTTTATGAATTCCATTTGGACCTCTGTATCCCAAGATATTTCAATTCTCCCTAGGTGCCCTATTTAAGGATGAATTCTGGAAGAGGCTGGAACCCTAACTGGGAGGGATCATATCTCCCAAAATGTAGCGAATATGAGGCTGATTTTTGGATAAAGTGTTCATCCAGATTTAATATTCGTCCCCTGCAATTTTCAGCTTCTGATAATTCTCCAAACTCATAATATAGTGAATGTACCAAAACTTATCAGTTTTGGTATTTACGGTTTTTCCTAGCTCGGGGTAAAACTAGGGTTTGAATTTCCCAGAGTTTCACCCAACCAAATTTCTTGATCCAGGTCTATAAACTTTGTTTTTGATGAGGATAAAAATCCTATACTTGTCTCACTCAAAAAATCCTCTTCTGTAGAAAGCCCTAATTTCCACATCGAAAACTGAAAATGCTCGGAATCGAATTCCACCTCGACCGAAAGATGCACCCTTCAATGGAGAGTCATCCTAGCATAATTTTGCTGATGGATTGTGGAGAGAGACAAAAAAAATAAGAAGCCATAGCTTCTGTAGCTACACAATGTCTTCTTCTTAGGCTAGCTCTGATACCATGTTATTTTTTCATCATATAAGCTAGCATTATGATCTTAGGATATTTTCACTGAGAGAATAACAAGCACAGCAATAAAACATAAGCACAACACAAGAGATAAGAGACACAAATTGTTTTCCTCATGGAAACCATAAAGGAGAAAACCTCGCAACTTACTCAGAGATAGAATCAACACCAAAACAATAAAATCCCCAAAACAGTAAGATGCACTCCCGACAGCAGTAGTCTTCTTCTTGCCTAGTCCCAGTGTATTTCCTTCCTCACTAATGCACCACACTTGAGTGAGTGAGTGATATGTTGCAAGTCTTAAATAGAGAGGCTCTCACTCTCTATTTATATTCTTCTGTTCACTTGAAGTGCACTCCATCATGTCATCCTCACTTAACAATTACTTACTAGAGCCGACATCTCTAAAAGTGTCTAATCACACTAGTGCCCCACCACTTGTGGGGACTTTGCCTTCTCTGACCAATAGGAGGGTAACACAATGGTGGGGACTATTGCCCCGACTTACAATGACGCACCTAGGGTCGAATTCACTAGGATAGTCTAATAACCCAAGGGCCCCACAACTATGGGGACTTTAACCCTTTACCGATAGGAGGGTTACCCATAATGACTTGACATGACTTTCTCATTATAGAAAATTCCCGATCGGAATATCGGGGCATGACATGACTCAAATACATCCCAAAATAAACATCGAGTTACAATAGATAATAAATACAAGTGAATACATTCCGAAGTTACAATTACATCAACAAAACTAAGCAAAAAAAATATGGTTCGTTATTAAAGGCTTGCAGTTACAAAACCTATGCATGGATGGTAATTGCAGAAAATTGTCGGTATCATATTTTCATCATAGGAACTTAATTCAGGGGTAATGAAGGAATGAAATCATTGTTTTTCTCTAAAATTATGGATAGGAAAGGAACAAGAACTTTCCCAAACAAGAAAATTAACTCAGAATATACAAAAACTCAAATAATCAGGAATCAAATCAACCGAATTTAGCATGGGATAGAAAAGCTACATGAAAATAATCAAATCACGGGTTATAAAATCAATGATATAAAATTAACCAAACTTAGTCTGGAGCATAAAAGTTACACGAAAAATCAAATATATATATAGGCTAAACGAACTTGGGACTGCAACTGTGATGATCTATTGATGGCATGCGAGAGACTAACTTACAATCCACAAAGGGATTACCTGGATTTCATGCAAAATACACACCTCAGACTGGACGAAGGGAGGGATCAACCTTTACTCATTGGTATTTAGGAAGCCAAGAACATGAATTTCATAAGGACAAGCATCCCAACCCTACAAAGTCAAGCACCAGAAAACAAATCGTGACGGACTGGATGTGTTCATCTTATTTTGTTTCTATGGAACATTGAAGTGGCATATATTTATTTGAAATTTTATGATTTATATTTTATTGTGGGTTCGTAAAATAGTAAGTCACCGAGGCAAGGGGCAGGTTAAGTCCAATATGTATTAATGGCCCCTCTATTGATTCATTGCAAAGATTCTACACACATCTATGTCAAACTTTACCAGATTTGCTTGGGTGGCTCAACATGATACATATTCTATATATGTTTTATTTTGTTTGTCTTTACTAGATCCATTATGCAAGGCATATCCTTGATAGCTTATATCCTCCTTGGGACACATGCAACAGGGAATATGGGGTTAGACTGGTACGTACCCATACTTCCAAAGTGACTGGGGAATCCTTCGTTAAGGGATCTTGGCATGGCTTGGGATATTCTTCGTGAAAGTCGATTATGCTATCCTGATGTGTGAAGAGAAGCTATATCTAAATCCCGGTCAATTTCTCTCGTGAGTGATTCAATCTTACAACATTGCTAGGAACTTTATATGCTAGAAAGATTAATGTTTGGAGCTGCATTATTGGTTAGGATATACAACGGAACTGTTTTTCTATGTGTGAATGGATTTCTACTCAGATTCATTATGAAAGGTAGACGTGATTCTTCAAAAATGTCTATAATATATCTGCTTATTTATTTCCATGTAGGTTTATTTGGCCACATTGGTGGCTGATATCACTCTTGTGTTTTAAAATGGGCATTAACTAGTGCAAGAAAAAGTATGTAAGTAATGGTTGAGGAACATCATAAATTCATAGTGTGTAGAGCACTCAATTTCATGCAATAGTTCTCTTGATTAATTTATTGATTCATTTTTAAAAGTTTGTTGGAGACGTCGATGTCTTTATCGGAGGTGATTTGTAATTTAATCCTTTTTAATGTGGACAATAAATAAACTTTACCATCTAGTTCATTGATAAAGCTGTAGAGTCACATCTTTCCACCATTCAAACAAATAACTCAAGTTTTAAATGGCTCGAACAAGTTATAAAAGAACCCAAAAAAAAGAACAATGTTATTTATAAATTAATTTGTGCCCACCAAAATAAAATAATAACAATGATCACATTGGCATATGAACCATTTTAAACTATGGAGTCAAAAAAAAAATTCCATAAAGACAATTTAGTAGTAATAAATTCAATGAACTAATTCCCATAAAGCTAAAAAAACCATAAATTCAAAGGTGTTTGATGAATATAATGAGAGATTAAATACGACAGTGCATGGTTAAAATTACAATTGTTTTTCTCTTCACCAAATTCCATGCTTTTCATTCTAATTTCAACTACTTTCTACACACATAAACGATTGAGAATACAATCCTTTAATGAACAACAATATATTTTTGTGGACTTTTATAGTGAGATGTCATCTTTCTTGAATGAAAAAAAAAGACGAGTCTATTGAAATAAACTAGATAATTTAGAAAAAATTTCCCATGTAAATACCTTTTAAGAATAATAAAATGAAATTCAACATCTTGAAGGGGATATCCCTATCTTTAATAAATCTCAATAATTTCATTTTGAAGCACCATCATACCCTCATGAAGAAAAATTTCCTACCACTTGACCTGAGCATAAAGTTCAAATGGGCTATTCCTTTGAGAAGATTGGAAGATTAAATATTGAAGAGAATGAAGCACCACTAGTTGATCAACTTGGGCCTTCATGGAAAGTTTTGAATTGGGTCACAAGGAAACTTGAAAGTGTCCATCTAGATGATGTTTGAAACATGGGAAAAACAAGTTTGACCAGACATGACGATGGAGGAGATGTAGATAATACAAACTCGGGTTATGTTGAAGATATGGATGCCTCATATGATTTTGAATTGAATTCATATGCTAACATTGAACCAAATTCCTTAGAACAATTTGTTGTTCATGATGAGTGGAAATAAGCCATTAATTATGAGTTTGATTAACTCATTAAGAATGAAACTTTGATGTTGGTGGAACCTCCATTTAGAAACAAACCAATTCAATACGAGTGGTTCTACAAGAACATGTACAGATCAAATGGATTACTTGAAAATCATGAGATGAGTTTTGTGGAAAAAGGATATGCATAAAATAAATAGATTGACTATGAAGAGTCCTTCTCCCCCATAGTAAAATGGGATAGTGTATAGAGATTATTATATTTGGCTACACATAATCGTCAAAAGTTCATCCAGTGGCTATGAAGAATAATTTCTTGATTGCATATATAAAAACTACTTGATGTTTTTCCAGCCAAACCATACCTATTAAAACATCATAGGATCCTAACGGTAATACATTTAACTTTACTTTAGTTTTGAACTCACTCATAAATATTTCATAGTTCTCAACATTATTAACTACTTTTCTTTTTGTTCATGTAGCTAACTGAACCAACCAAGACTTTTCAAACTTTTTCAAATGTAAATTGCATTTTTCTGCTATGCTATGTGACACATAGCTTAAACTAGAAAATGGGTCAATCAAAATATAAACAAGTCTGCTTTGTATCATACCTTGTGATTCCACCATGGAGGTTTGATGATCAGCATGTCGATTCTCCAAGGCTGCATTAATTATGGATATTTTAGTTGCTACATCTCCAACCATTTCCTCTGCTCGAATGGTATGTACATTTTTGTAGTTTCTCCTTCTATTCGAAAAATCCTTTGCGTAGTGAGGTCCCTGACATTCCTGACTCTTTGCAAGTTCTTTTTGTTCATTGTTTTAACATAATTATCAGGCATGTCTCTTCCTTTCGGTGTTGTAATGTTTTGTTGTGTTTTACCTTTAAAATATGTTCCTTGATAATTCTTCTGAGAAAAATTCTGAGAATTATTTCTGAAGCTTTAATTAGGATTAAAATCTTTTCTTGTCTGATCATTTGAAGTTACTTGTTCTTTTATTTTTCCAGTTAGGTATTCTTTCCTTCCTATTTTTACTTTGTTTGTAAGAAACATTATCTTTTCTCATTGCCTCTTCAAAGGGTCTTTGTATTATCAAATTCAATTATGTCCTTGAAACTAGTAGGAAAACAAGTCAGAAACCTCTGTATCTTAGGTTTTTCGTCAATTGTATATGGTCCATATCTTAATAAACTTACAAATTTACTGCTTAATTCTTTCATTTGCATTGAGCCTAGTCTAATTTCATAAAAATATTTATCTCTTTCTTCATAATATTGTTTAGATAAGAATCTCCTTTTGAAGTATTTCTTAAATATTCTCTAGGTTACATATTTTTCTTTAAGGTTCTTAACTCATTTTATGTCCTTCCACCAAATGTCATCCTTTCATGTTAGGTTGTAGATAGCTATCCAGGATTTCAATCTATCTGAGTAGTTATAAATTTGAAAGTACCTTTTCATACCCGATAACCAAGCCTCGACTTCTTCACCCTTTTCCACTTCTCCATTAAACATATGAGGTTTTATCTTTTTAAATTCTCTCGGTATTTCTTCATAAGGTTTATACTTCCTTTTTCTTGGACCACTATCGCTGTCACTACTTTCACTAGATTATTTGTACTTTTCTTTGTGCGACCTTACTTTAATTCCTAAAGAATATTTACTTTCCCTGTCATAGAATTTTAATTTCCTACCCTTGCGTTTGTATGATACTGTTCCACATTCAATTTCATGCTCCTTTCTTTTATCATTGCCTTCGTTGTGTATTTTATCTAGTAGTATCTGATTTAGTTCCTCCTAAGCTCTTAAAATTATTTTTTTATATTCCTTTACAGTTTGTAGTTCAACTCTTAGATATTTTATAGTGTGAAGCAGTTCTGATGGTTGATTATTTAACTCCACATATATGTTTTCTCGATTATTGTGGTGGGATCCATCTTCAGTAGATGCTTCAACTCCTTCCATTTCCTTCAAAATACAATTTTATATTGTGTACATAAATAGCTTTAAAACATGATCGGTTTATTTTGTTTCCAATTTCGCATGCGAGTGACGCAATCTTCAAGCCTAGTGTTTGGAAACTCGCGATGATACCACATGTAACCTCTCCAAAATTCATAATTTTTTTTTATTAATGGGCTAACTGCAAAAAGTAATGTATCCATACCATCTTTAACTTCCACTTAGTGCTTTAACTATTCGACATAATGAATTCAGCGACATAATCTTTATAGTGCGACTTACCATTACACTGAATTGTTTTATTTGTCGTCAAGTTATGAAAAGAATGTCACGTTTTAAAAGCATCAGCAAAATTTAGTGTGATCGGTACTTATGTTTTTAGAATATTTGTTAACCCTATTATGATTCTAGGAATAGGATTTTACAAGTCTTACATAGCTCTGAAGCTAACGCAAGACCACGTACTCTTTGTGCAGGTTTAGCAGTGGAGAGCTTAACACATAACAATTCGAGCTAAGACAACAAGAGGTCTTCTGAGCTAAGGTAAAAAACAAGTTTTCCCTAATCACTAAACTTAAGCGCTTGTCTAAACAATGTGTTCTTCCTACCATACGATAGAATAGCATAATGACAAAGTAGTGGCAATAGAAGTGCTACATGATGGTATTCGAAACTATGCAGTTTGGATAAGAATTAAAATCGTGATGGCTTCAATGGTTCCATGTGAATTCATAAGGATTTCCAGCTTGAAGTACTACGCTCATTAAGAAACCTTAGGGGTTTTACTGTGCCTCGTAAAAATTTATTCGTTGTGAGTTTAATCTACTTTGTATTTGCTTATTTTTTCTGTGGTGAGGCTCTATCTCTATACTGGGAAGGTGGTGAGGAAAGAGCCAAGACTCTTATCCTTTATGGCCCTCGACCTATTCCTGACCTATGGCACACCCAAACTTTGTTGTTTTCTTAGCAAAATGTTGTGTCGGTTTGACTCCTTAGTCCGCATGTGATTTCTCTACAGTGTTGTTTTTGTGGGTTGTCTGTAAGGCCTTCGTCTCTTATCAATGACCGTTATGGGGTAACTCATCTCTGGATTTAGCTATGTTCTTTGTTGATTTAACTAAGTGTTTGTGAATTTATCGGTGACCTCTATACTATTTATTTGTAGGAGTTTTTCGACCGGTGGTTGCTGCATTAGAGAAGAGATTTCCTCTGTGAAGAATGGAACCCTCATTCTGGTAAGAATTGTACCCCATACAGCTTTCTCCTTGTGGAACTAAGGCTTGTGTCTATGTGAATTTATTGCCAGCGTTTTCCATGGATTGGAGTTATTCACGCATTTTCTTTCAATGGAAAAATGGTAAACCCTATTTGTGGTTTTTCTTGAGGCACTTACAGATAGTTGGGTAGGAAGTCTCCTTCCAACCGTGGAGTTGAAGGGACTGCAATGTAATGTGTTTGTTTAAAATTGCTATGGATTCTAGCTCTTATAGAGCATGTAGACAGAGATGTTAAGTTTTTAAAAGAACCCCTTCACTAGGTTTTATGCTTCTATAACTCACTAAATTTTTTGCTATAAAAATGGAAGTTGGCATTTACATTGGATAAAACCCTAGTATTTTTATTTTTATAAATGTAAGTTTTGTTTAGGAAAATAGTTTAGGGACGTGAAGCCACTATACCTCCATATTCATTGTCCAGTATCGTTTACCCCATAAAATGAGATATTTTGATAATTTTGGCATAAGTAGGTTATGTGGTTACTTTCAGTATTTTGTTTTCATCTTCCTGGAAATTTATATATTGTTGTTTATGGAATTTTGAGCCAGTTTCGACTAGTGAGTAATCTACAACTTACTTGGTAATTTGTTGATTTCTTGCCTACAGACTCGCCCTTATTGGATTCAATCTCTTGATTTAAATGATTAGTGGGTTGAAATTTTAATGAGCAGTTTTGTGACCGCATGAAGGAAACATTGGATAGTTTAAGGTTTCGTCTACGACATTCCTCTCTTTGGATTTCAGTCATGTAAATCGGATTTAAGACTTTTTTTTTACTAAAATATCCTTGAAAGGCTTGGATCCAGTGACCTCTGTAAACTCATTGATATTAATCTTGTTATAATAATTTATATTGTGCAATATCATGAGGGTTTAGTTTTACTATGTTTAATTTATTGTTTAAAACCCTAGCTCATTATAAATAAAGGTTTAATTCTTTCAACCATATTATAATATTACTGTGCATATGTATATATATATTATACTCTAAGTAATATTTCCATAAAACTGTCGTTCGACAGAAATCATGTGTTTTCATAATCAAAAGATTTCTTGTTACTAAATAGTGGAGTTGAGAAACAAAGGATTCATACTTGAGAAAGAGACCCTGAGAGGTTTTATTTGATTCCTATATAAATTTTATTTGAGTCCTTAAACCTTAAATCTCATTTCTAGATGGATAATTTGTAATTTTATTCATATAGAATAATGTTAGGATATTTAAACACTTAGGAGTTAGTTAAGATCAACTTGTGTAATATATCTGTTAGCTAAAAGTGTGTTTCTTTAGTATGCATTTGTAAATATTCTAATCCGACAGTCACGATATGTTCTAGACATAGAGTGATCCAACAGTTCAACTTTTCTTAGATCATACCTACCATTGATCCCTGGATTAACACCCGATTGGTCTATGATCTCTATTTAAAGAGCATAGAGGTTGCTTCGCTAGTTGATTGATTATGAGAATCTCATATAACTTTCTTTCTTTTGCATAATAAATTGCTCCAAGTAGCTATTTGGCTGGGGCCGTGGAATCTTTCCCTCTTGAGGGTTTTAACCACATGACAAACATCGATGTGTTTATCTATGATGTATTTGTGTGAAGTGGTTGCTCAAATTGTTTGTTCTTTTGGGAATACCCTATGTACCCAAACATTGTATCATAGCTTTTATGAAGAGCTGCTTTCGGTTTTGATCGAGATATAGAACCACTGTTGCCGAAACTTTGAAAGGGTTTCTATTTCATAATTTTTTTGCATTTTTTTCTTGTGGAAGTTGTTCTATTGCGTCTGGAGCACCATTTCCATTGGAAAATAGTTTTTGTTTCATCGAAAATTGTTTCTTTTTGTTCCAGAAACACCCATTTTGGCAAATCTGAAGGTATAATGTTACAGTGATGGATTGGTTTTTTTTTAAATATCTCATATCTTATCATTTTTATTATTAGATCTTTTTTTGTTTTAGTCTAGGATTGTTTCCTTCCCTGACTGCGTATGCTCTTTGCCATGCACCTTGCGCGATCGCAGCGAATCAGAAACAATGAGGAAATTTTTTTTTCTTGTCTTCTCGACTACGTATGCTCTTTGTCGTGCATCTTGTGCGATTATGGAAAATAAGAAACAATGAGAAAACTTGAGAACGTATACTTTTCGGGTAAGCTAATCAAGATCTAACTCCATTGTGTGGAAAAAGTTTTTTTTTGTTTTTGTTTTTCATTTTTTTTTGTGATTTGCAGGAAAAAAGGCAAGCACAGAGAACGAGAGAGAAGAGTAAAAAAAAAACTTCCTCTTTCCTTTCTTTTATGCACCTTTTAAACTTAGCTCACTTAACCCAAAGTTGCTTTCTTCCTTACTAGGTCTTGAGTTCAAGTTTTATTAAGCTACTTTTTAGTGCATGCAATTTCTATTTTCAAGTTACTTTATTGTATAAGTGCATTTCACATAAATAAAATAACATAAAAAGTGAGTCACTTAAGTCTTTTAATTTATTACCGCACTATTTAAAAGTAACATTATTGTAAAAGTGAACCTCACTTATTCTACAAAAGTGATTCACTTCAAAGCAACTTTATTGTAAAGTGATTGTCAAAGGTTGATCTTGGGAAAAGGGAGGTTCTTTTTTTAATTGGTCAAGTTAATATTGGCCACGTCACTATTGGGGACATCTTAAACATTTTCTTTGATCAAGCATAAATTCATCTTCCAGAATCAATTTTCAATGCTGTTTTTTTCAGACATTTAGTTTCTATTTTTTCAGCCATTATTTTACAGTATGGCTGCCTCTTGTGATATTATACTTACAAGTTATAACTATTTCTCATGGAAATCTTGTATGGAGGATGTTCTATGAAGTAGGGGAATTTTTAGGATAACCTCAGGGAAAGAAACAGAACCCACCGATGATGATAAGAAAATTAAATGGGAAAATAGATGTGATGAAGCTCATGGATTGATTGGGATTTCAATCTATACTGATTTGCGATTCCACATATATGGAATTGATGAACCTGATAAAGATTGGAAAAAGTTGGAATCTATGTTTGGTAAACACAATGAAATTTGGGGTCATCAACTTGAGAATGAGTTGCTTTTCTTGAATCCAAATGATTTTTCATGCATTCAAGACTATTTATATAAGTATAAAACTCTTAGACTCGTATGTGTAGAATGCAAGATTAAGAAAGAAGAAAAAAAATGTATTTATCATATTCTTTACAAACTTGGACCTACATATTCTGTTTTTGTATCTACATTCTACTCCATGAAAGAATCCTTGACTGCAGCTAGCTATCAAGAGCCTAGTCTTGAATCCTTTTGTGGTTACCTAATTAGAGAGCAAGATAAGCTTATTCATCTTGGAATAATTAACAATGCAGATACATCTAGGAAAGCCTTATTGTCCCAACAGAAAGAAAAGTCCAAGCCTCCCAAGAAACAGAATTTTCGCAATAATAAGCCAAACAACAAGGGTCCCAAACCATCTTAGTCAGCTCCTTCTTTAAAAAATGACAAAGGATCCAAGCAAAAAGGAAAGAAGACTGAGCATCATTGCAATTTTTGTGGGAAAAATAATCATGATGAATCTAAGTGTTTCAAGAAGATGGCAGCCTTGGAAGCAACAATGAAGAAGCACCACATCAGCATAGATTCGTCTTGAGAATCTAAATCTCATGGACATGCACTTTGTGCTTCTGGTTACTCTTATACTGTATATTCTTCTTCTACTTCAAATGAATGGCTTATTGATTCTGGAGCATCTTATCATATGGCTAAGGATCAAGCCATATTTTCTACTATGCATGAATGTAACACCAAACAAATATTTGTTGGTGATGATAGATCTCTAAGTGTTGTAGGATCTGGAACAGTTCCAGTAGAAAATGGTCATTTTAGTGATGTACTATGTGTTCCAAAAAATTTCTGCATTTTGTTATCAGTCTATCAAATTACTCATTCAGGTGAAGGTAAAACTGTGACGTTTACACCTCACCAAGTTGTAATCAAGGATTTTAAAAATCCTCAAAATGTCCTTGCTATTGAAACTATTGATGATATTACCAGGTTGTATAAATTTAACAGCTTTTGGTCATCACCTTTTCCTTTAGTTTTTGTTGCTATAGTGATAACTTGAGCAAACTTTGGCATGAGCGATTTGGTCACTTAAATTATCACTCATTGCAACAACTTTGTAAAGACAATATGGTGACTAGTCTTCTAATAGTATCTTGCAAGGACGGTGTTTGTTCCGCTTGTGTACTCGAAAAACATCATCGGGACAGTTTTGACAAATGTGCCTCTTGGCATGCCTCAGTTCCTTTGGATCTTTTGCATAGTGACTTGTGTGGTCCTCTTCCATCTGCATCCTTTTCTGGTTTCAAATATTTCTTAACTTTCATTGATGAGTACTTCAGATGCACTTGGGTTTACTTCCTAAAACTTAAGAGCAAAGTATTTAACATGTTCTTGGCCTATAAGGCCCTTGTTGAAAAACAATCTAGTCATCAAATTATTAAGTTAACATCTGACAATGGAGGAGAATATGTTAACAACAAGTTCGCTACTTTCTGCACTGAACAAGGAATCCAACAACAGCACACTATTCCATATACACCACAACAAAATGGTGTAGCTGAACGGAAGAACTGCACTTTAAAAGAAATGGCTAATTGTATGATCCAATCTAAGGGACTAAGTCTTCAATATTTGGCTGAGGCCATAAACTATGAAAATTACATAGTTAATTGCACACCCACCTGATTTTTACAAGGTATAATATTGGAAGAAGCATGGAGTAAATTTAAACAAGATGTAAGTCACTTTCGTGTGCTTGGTTGTGAAGCATGGGCTCACATTCCGGATGAAAAATGGAAAGCATTCTAGACTAAAAGTGAAAAGTGCATATTTGTTGGATATTCTGAAGATGTAAAAGGTTATAGACTTCTTCATCCCCATTCACATGATATAATAATTAGAAGAGATGTTAAATTTGATGAAAATCTCTTGGCCTGTGAGCCTAACTTGGTGAGTGTGCCATCTTTGGCCTGTGAGCCTGATTCGACGATTGTGCCTTCTTCTTCTTCTTCCAGCTTCCTTGACAGGTTTCCAACACCAGCTTCTGAAGATGACAATGAGGATGAAAATCCAACTTTGCCTGCTCATGTTCCTCTAATTGCACCAGCACCAATACTTCCTCGATGGGTCTGTTCAACATGTGAAGCAGCTGGTGATCTTGCCGGTGATCCTAGAGATCAATGTCAAACACGTTCTTATTTTCAATGAGCCTCTTCTCTTTTGGCTTAAGTTTCCAAGAATCATGATCCAGAAACTTTTGCAGAAGCTTCAGGAAATCCATATTGGGATGCAGCTATGGATGAAGAATATCGTTCCAAAAGGAAGAAAACTTGTCAGATGTAAATGGGTCTACAGAACTGAGTATGCATCAGATGGAAGTGTTGAAATAGTTAAGGCAAGGTTAGTTGCCAAAGGTTTTTCCCAAGTTGAAGGGATTGAATATAATGAAAACCTTTTCCCCTGTAGCAAAAATGAACTCCATCCGCCTTGTTCTTTCCCTTGCAGCCTTACATAACTGGGAAGTCCATCAAATGGATGTGAAGTCTTCCTTCTTACATGGTGATTTACATGAGTAATTTACATGGAACAACCTCCTGGATATGTTCAAAATAACTCTAGACTTGTTTGTCTCCTTAAGAAATCCTTATATGGCCTTAAGCAAGCTCCTAGAGCTTGGTATGCCAAAATGGATAGCTTTCTCCTTGACACTAGTTTTTCTAAATGTCATTCTAACCCCAATGTCTATACCAAGAAACTAGGAAATCATCTCATCATACTTGTTCTTTATGTTGATGATCTTATCGTTACTGGTAGTGACCCTAAACTTATAACCCATGTGAAATCTAGTCTCAAGCAAAATTTTGAAATGTCAGACTTAGGACATTTGCATTATTTTCTTGGTCTCCAAGTCTTGCAAACCAAAGAAGGAATTTTTCTTTCCCAGTCTAAGTATGCTTGTGACCTTCTTCATCACTTCCACATGGAATATTGTAAGCCATCCCCTTCTCCCTTCCAATCTGGAGTCAAACTTTCTGCCACTTGTACTTCCCCTGAAGTAGATGTGACCTTGTATCGTCAGCTTGTTGGTAGTCTTTTATACTTGACTCATTCCTATCCCGAACTTTCCTTTTTCATTGGTCATGTTGCCCTTTATATGAAAACTCCTCATGAAAGTCACTAGAAAGCAACAAAAAGAATACTTCGATATATTCGAGGTACAATTCAGTTTGGGATTCATTACAGTATAGGGGGGGAACCTTTGTTGGTTGGTTTCAATGATTCATATTGGGTTAGCGATCTTGATGATCGAAAGTGTACTGTAGGTTATGTTTTCAGTCTGGGATCTGGACCTGTCACTTGGGCTTGTAAGAAACAACAAGCTTTTGCTATTTCTTTAGCAGAAGTAGAATATCGAGCCGCAGCTAATGCCAGTTAGGAAGCTTTATGGGTTTGATAGATCCTTTCATAGTTTGGATTCAAGCAGCAGCAACGTACTCCACTTTGGTGCGACAATCAAAGTGCCATCAAGCTTGTTAAAGATCCAGTTCTACATCGTTGCAGCAAACACATTGAGCTACACATGCACTTCATCAAAAATCTTGTTCATGATAGTGTTATTAAAGTTCTCTATTGCCCTACAGACACTAGTGGAAAATGAGAGATTAGTGACCACAAGACCAAAAAATTTGGTCACCACAGTTTTTTTAAAGGGATAAATGACCAAAAATGATAATTCTAAGTGAGCTAACTAAAAACGACCAAGATAAATGACCACTTTTGGTCACGAGATAAAAACCAACTAAAAATGACCAAGATAAATGACCAAATTTGGTCACAGGATATCTCGACTACAAATGACCAGATTGCAATTGGTCATTTATTTGGTCATTTTTAATTGTGTTACTCTAGCAATGGAAAAAATTACAAATTTGACAATTAATTTGTACATTTTACTAAATTCTAACACTGCAGATGGAAATGGGTCTCTGAATCTATCTACAGTGTTAGAATCTAGTAAATTAATGTAGTATCACAACTCAACATGAATTGACCAAATACATATAAAATAAAAATAATTGGTTGAATATAATATATCAA
>LPNX011216641.1:102698-189258 GCA_001517045.1 Pseudotsuga menziesii
CAATATTTTAAATTATGCACTCATTATTTCTATTATTATTACTTGACATGAAGATCCAATAAACATTTATTATTACTTGACATGTTCAATGACATTTTATCATGAGACATAAATCACTAGTAATTGGTCACTGATCAATACTGCTTGTTACAAGACCATCCCACGTAGTTTCAGGTATCTATGCTTATTATCATGAGCGTCACCAACTCCTTGATGAACTGAGGATGGTCCTCTCATAAGAGACACACCAAATTTTGTTATGGGATGCTTGGTGCATTCCCCAATAGGTCAGTGTGTTTCATTTCACACTTGGGTGCACTCTGTGATGTACCTATCACGGGGTGCATGTACTTGAGGAGTAGCTGTGTGTACCTCAGCTAGTTAGCTAAGATATTGCAAATTATGGATATTTTGTGTGAAGAATAGAAAATGTTTGGAAGAGTACAAGTTGTTGTATTGGCAATTTGTGAGTCTAACCTTCCAATCTATTCAAATTAAAAAATATCAATGAGTGTTTATTCCATCCACAACTGAATCTCAACTTCCTTGCTTTTCTTTCCCTAGGGCCTGTATATACCATACAGTGCAGTTTACATTTGAAAATGAAAGCTCCTACTGTATGTATTCTTAACTACCATGCATGTTTAGTAGAGTATTAGAGCAAGCCAAGTTTTCCAGTGTCATTTTTTGGGAATATGTTTCCATGCTATTTGCACTAAGAGAAGTGGAGTGCATTTTATAGTCTGGGTGGGGGTGAATATGATCCATCATCTCTTTATGTGTGTGCACACATAATAGTTTTTAGAATCTAGATGGTGCTATGAATATGGACAATAGCACAAACCCATCTAAACCTGGGTCTTAAATGCACCTTGAGGTTGCAATTCTCAAGGATGCATATCTCAAGTTCAGACAAACTACCAATAAACCAGATACTAAAAGTCATGGTCTACAACCTTGAGCTCCATGAATCACATTCTCAAAAGTCACTTGGCTTGGGTTTATATGGGTCTGTGCTAATAATATTCTAGTTCATGTACAAAGGTTTGATAAACATACAGATTATAAGTAGTTCTTCAGTTCCCTGAAAGTAATCAACGAAAACACTGGTGGATGAACTTGGGTTATGTATATGGTATAATGATGTCACACTGTCCAAAGAATTATGTACTGTCATGTACTTGATTACCATTTGTGTTTGTATTTTGAAGAGTTTACACAGTTTGCTAGTTTGTTGGGGAAAAGAGACCCGATCCTCTCTTTGGAATTTCACCAATTTTATTTGCCAACCCTAAGTGAGGGACATTGCAATATAAGTCTTGTAGTTTAATTTATATTGGTTTGTAAAAGAAATGTAACTTGTTTAGACGATATTGGTAGTATTTATTATTTTATGGTTTACAAAAGTTTCCAGAATACATATATTGCTAGCTATCATAATTGTGTTGTTGTTTGCAACTAAGTGGAAAAGTATCAAGTTCTTGTATGTATTCATGTTGTGTATTTGGTGTGGAGGAGTTTTATTGTCCTCTTTTTAGTATATTTGTTACTTTTATGAAAGCATTACTTTCTTAGCAAAAAATTGACTTGTCAAGTTTTTTTCATTGGATTGTCTACCATTGGTATTTGACAATATTGCGTTCTAATTCATTTAGGTTTCACCGCTTGAATTCTTTAAAAATCCAAGCAATAATAACAAGGATCACCAAGATTGTTGTAGGCGTGATGTGTTTTCAAAAGCATGAACTTCATACATGTATTGTTCTATCATAGATGTTATTATAAAATAGAAATTATCATATGGTTGAGTTCTTCTCATGGTTTATATTAAAATTTGAGTTATCTTAATCATGAGTAGGTTTCTTTTAAATGTTGCTTGGATCATAGTTATAGATTGCAATTACCTTCTCTTTGGCCTTTATGGTGCGGTATCAAGTGTTATGTTCAATATTATCAAATTTGAAGTCTTTTATGTAGCTCAATATTTTTTTCAATTTGTGATAAATCAATGAATCCATGTCAACCTTAGAGCATGTCAAATGGTTGAATTAGATGTTAGAAGAATTGAGGTATTGAGAAATTCAGAAAAAAATATTCAGTGCAAAGTTCGTTCATATACTGCTCGGAAATTATTTCTTGCTTTGCGCAATGTTGCCATTGATTTTCAGGCCTTATGGAGAAGTATTTCATGTTCATGTATATGTAGGTCTGCTAGTTCTAAATGTTTATGCATTTTGAGTACACCTGTTGTTTGTCGAAATTGTTTTTTTTTGCCATGTTAAATCTTATGAAATTACTATGTACATTTTTTAGTTATTTGTTTTTTTTTTAGCGAGCAACAAAATTTATTACTTAACATGTGTTGTTTGTCGGTAATCTTATTCGCAGACTTTATAACAACACGAGGAGGTAGGCTGTTGCAGTGTGGATACAGAAGCACGTGCATAGATATAAAGCTCAGAAAGCTCAGAAGCACGTGCAGTGTGGATACAGAAGCATGTGCGCAGATAGAAAGCTCAGAAAGTGGGCCATTGAGTATGAAGAGCCTGTTGCTGAGGCTTTTCCATTGAGTATGAAAAATCCTGTTGGTGAAGGTTTCAAACTTTCAAGTATGGTTTTGAAGCTATCGCAGGATCTAAATATGGCTTAGCAGCCAAGTACAAGTGGACTGGTTTAACCATTGTAATATTTTGAAAAGTCATTGATGTACTATATGATTTTCATATAAAGTTATATGGAGATAGTTTTTGAGAAAAATCGTATTTATTGTAATACTTGACATTTTATATAATATAATGTGTGCGATTTAAAACTTATATGTTGTACTTTATATTATTTGTAAGTGTTGTAAATAACTAATTAATGTGACATTGCATAATTCACATGTATATTAGATGATGATAAATAATGTATGATTCTTTTTTTAATTTAGACATAATATCATATCAAAAATTTATATTGATTAATAATGGACACTATTAAGACTACAAAAATATAATAACCACACATAAAACAACTAAAAATGACTAAATTAGTGACCAATAAATGAGATTAATGACCAAAATTCACATATAAAATGACCACAAATTGAGATATACATGACCAAACGATGAAATATAAATGACCAAAAAAATGACCAAAATTTGCATATCAATGACCAAAAAACAGTTTTGGTGGCTAATTTACGGTCGTTTATTACGTGACCAAATCTGGTCATATTCTAGTTTGTGATGTGGTCATTAATTTGGTTATAAATGTGGTCATATATTTGGTCATTGATTCAAATATATGACCAAATTAATGACCAAATATATGACCAAATAAATGACTAACTGTCAAGCTATAAATGACCAAAATAAAAATGACCAATTTTGGTCGCGTAATAAAAGACCGCAAATTAGCCACCAACGATCGCCAAACCAAAAGTGGTCATTGATATGCGGATTTTGGTCATTTTTTTGGTCACTAATTTCACATTTTCCACTAGTGAGATGATCAATTTGTAGACATCTTCACCAAGTCTCTTACAGAAGCAAAGTTTTCTAAACTTCAGTCTGTGTTAGGAGTTTAGGAATGTATCCTTAAGGGGGGATAGGATCTAATGCCTCCTTCCTTCCCCTAATAGTGTCACTTTTCTAAATCCTTCAATCCTATCCCAAGTTGTTCTTAAGGGGGGATGTTAGGATATTTAGACACTTAGGAGTTAGTTAAGATCAACTTGTGTAATATATCCGTTAGGTAAAAGTGTGTTTCTTTAGTATGCATTAGTATGCATTTGTAGGTATTCTAATCTGACGGTCATGATATGTTCTAGACATAGAGTGATCCAACGGTTCAACTTATCTTAGATCATACCTACCATTGATCCATGTTTTAACACCCGATTGGTCTATGATCTCTATTTAAAGAGCATAGAGGGTCCTTGGCTAGTTGATAGATTATGAGAAGCTCATGTAACTTTCTTTCTTTTGCATAATAAATTGCTCCAAGTAGCTACTTGGCTAGGGCCGTGGACTATTTCCCTCTCGACGGTTTTAACCACGTGACAAACATCGTTGTGTTGATCTGTGATCTATTTGTGTGAAGCGGTTTCTCAAGGTGTTCAGTCTTTTGGGAGTACCCTGTGTACCCAAACAAATAATCCTAAATAATCCTATGTGCTTTTAATATGTGATAAGAGTGATTAAAACTCTGATTATAAACTTAGTAATTTAATCTAATTTTAATATCTTACTTGAAGTAAGAATTAGATGAATCAAACTCATTGCTTCCTTAACCATGCTTATACTAATTATATGAATGTAAAAGAAATAAAGTTCACAGAAATTCAATTAAATAAGCTCAGAAACTGGTTTGACATATGAAACCATAAACATACTTTCTCTTACAAAACCTTAGAATAATCTACAGTTTACCATTTAACTTTATGAAAATAAATCCCTTTACAATATTTACCCATATAATAAGATCTTCCTATTCTTAGTTTAGAGAATTCTTTAACATTCATAAACCTGCAAATATAGATCTCAAATAACTTCTGTCATGTTCCCACCCCTCATACTGACGATGGGGAGGATGCGACCAACACACTGCTCCTGTCAAACCGGGCGATCTAGCTACATGATCATAAAACATAAAAATAAAATGCATTAATATAAAAACATGCACAGATGCATAATTCAATCTATAGTGGAAGCAAACACATTTATTTAATTCGTGCATTCATCATGTTCATTTTAATTCATAACAATTCATTGAAGAGATTAAATACACAAGAATATTTATTTGGAAAAGAAGTTGGCTCGCAACTAGCTATGTTGCTGCAGGGTTCCACCCAACCATAGGCCAGTGTGCTCATCAATCTCTCAGCATCAATGCAACCCCCGAGCTGGGCATGATTCCATAAGGCACTAGGGAAATAACAAGCTCACACATATCCTGAAACCAAGACATCCATAGTCAATCCAATACACCATTGGGTTTCACAGACTGTCAAGCCAAGCCAATAAGAAATTGGGTTTTACAAACTACTAAGGAAACTAAACAGCAACACATGGGCTCCTTGGACTTATCCAACCAAGCCACACTTGCATCAAACACGTAGTCAACCCATTTAATCGAACATAGTCACACACAACTACTGGATATAAGAAAACGTTTATGAGCAACCAAAATGAAATGGATTAGAGGGAAAACACCCTCGAACATCAAATATGATTTTAGAAAATGATCTTGTGCAAATTCATCCACCACAAACTCCCAAATCGAAATATGATCTCAGAAAACATCTCTGAGCATTGTTATAGTAAAAATGACCATCATTGATTCCCAAAACAGGAGAGATTGGTTCCCTAACCACTTAGAAACACAAAAACAAATTTACAAGCATGGAACAGTGAGGAAAACATCAGGAAATCATGGGGAAAATGCCCCACGAGCTCAGCTGCCCAAGGGAGACCAAAAAAAATGACCTCTTGAAACCCCCAAAACGTGAATCATTGCTGCACATTCATTGAACAAAAAAAAATGGTATTTCCCTACTATGTCAATGAGGAAACCCATAGCAAAAACGCCCAGGGAAGATCGCAACCACTGAGCATTGCCCAAATCGAATTCCTTGCCATGGAAAAAAATGAAAAACAACAAAAAATGTGAGGGAGAATGCCCCAGCTATCTCCAGCTGCATGAGGAAGAAAACGCATGCGTGAATAATGGCTTGGGGAGGCATTTCAACATTTACTTTCCCAAGAAGCCAAAAAAACATTTTCCAAAAATGGGTAACTTCCCAAATTTGAATTTGACCTCCATGCCTTTCCCATCCCAAGGCAATAACTTCCTTCACCAATTTTAGATGGCTGGGCATAAAACAAAAAAGGTAGATGAACCATTTTATGTGTTTCCCCCCCTTAGACATGACTTTTTCCATAGGTTCAAGGGTTTAATTCTTTCCCCTCCCTATTCCTTGTGAAATCATGCCCCCATCTCTTTAATGTTGCGGCGCGTAGCTAGTCGTGGTATTTTATTAATTAGCACTTTACATGATGTTTCAAACATATTGCACTTGGCTAGCACATAAACCATCGTCATCGATTTTAATCGCCAATACATAAGACACTAAATCCATGTTGGGGCCTTTACCTTGTGCTCCACACGATGATTTAATACAATATTTACATCATATGAAATTGAATACCATGGGGTCAAAATCGGGGTGTTACAACTTCAGAGGTAATAATCAACACATCTTAGAACCTGGATAAATGCAAAAGGGGAACAACCACCCAAAGAAGAATGCTCTTCCCAACCGTATCCTAAAAGCAACCAAGATCATTTGCTTTAGGACCCTCGAGCCTATTCACTAAACCACCAGGATGAATAGGCTGTGTAACAGACAACACAGAAATATCTACAACTTAGTAAAACTCGCTAGCATGCTTAACTCTCAACAATTTCACTTTAGCTATCCCCTCATCGAATTTCCTCTTGTGTGCCTAACATTTTTAGTTTGCAGCAATTAACAAGGGTCTAATCACTTGGAATAGAATTTAGTGAGCCTCCTACTCAATTCAATGGTATTTATAATATTTCCTTGGTCTCTCGGTTATTTTTGTAATTAACTGAGCCACCTTCTCAGTTCCTCCTCTCAAGGAACATGACCACAATTTTAGGGATTTTGCTTCCTACAACAACTAGAAAGTTAAATGCTAGTGTTGCCACTTGTCATTTAGCCTTCTACGACTGCTCATTCCTCCTAGTGGGTCAATGAACACTCTTCAACTCTCTCCTTTGGATAGGATTATTTCTTTTTTAATTATTTAAATAAATGAATATTCAAGTACAATCATCCTTAACCATCCTTGATCATAAAAACTTTACAATAAATTTTAAGATAATATTTTTTTAAATATTTTTTTTTTTTTTTTTGTTCTAGTTTAATTATGTAATTTTCCATATATAAGAAAACACCAAAAGTCATAAGTACACTTCAAATAAGATTCTACATATAAATGCACAATGCCAACAAGACACCTTTAATCTATTGCATAAAATTGAGACATGGAAATAATGACTTTCATTGACACTAACATGCCTAGGTGATGATGGCCACCAATTGCATCATAGTTTGTGTCCTCAAAAACACAAAAACTAAAACATATGAATGATGATGCAATGTGAATTTTGATGCTAAGGCCTTATATCCCAGTGTTGGGAGTTTGTTGATTATGGTGAAACTCACCATGATACATGGATTGATAAGATTAAATACATAGGAGAGAAACATAGTAGCTTGATCGTTGATATTCCTTTTTGGATTGGATTAGATGTAACTGGATTTAACCTTTATCCACACCCCTGATATGTTTTTGGGTGAGAAATCAACTTTTTATAATGAAAAATAATACAAAAATTAGGACATGAGGATTCATATACTGTTAGAAAGTGCAATGATAATGTGGAACTTGGACATAAGGATTCATATAGCGTTAGAAAGTGCAATGATAATGTGGAACTTGGACATAAGGATCCATTAGGACACTCATCATGCATTTGCAAGGATCTAGAAATTACATAATGGATTAGATGAAAAAGCCTTAAGTGCAAAGGAATCTAAAGTATCTTTCTTATCATTAATCAATTGTTATTTGTGGACAAATGTAATTAGATAAATGTCTAAATAAATTGGATTCCTTGAAATATAATCTACTTATTCATGGAAAAATGTAATTAGATAATGTCTAAATAACATTCATATTAACTTTTATTGGAGGGGGAGTGGTATATGCATGCGCCTCATAAATAATGTTGTGGTGAAGTTGTGAGTAGTATTTAACGGTTTTCGATCTGCTACACTAATTTCTAGATCTTCTACTCATTTTATGTTTTAGCTGTTTTGTTTTGTTGCATTTTTAGGATAGAATTTTATTGAAACTAAATGCAAGACATTATAAGTTTAGATTTTTCTTTTTTGAACTTTGTGAGGGCTCACAAAAAGTGATTTTCACTTTTTTTTTTTATAGGATATACTGTTTGGTGATGTTTTAGATTGGCTATAGTTTTTATATACAATATGGTTCATACTAATCAATAAATTTATGATTTTCTTTGTGGAAAAAATACTTAAAAATACATGTATTCTAATTAATTTATGTAAAATTAATTTCTAATTTTTCTTAAATGGATTTTTGGAAACATACTTCTTACCCACGATTTAGTGTAACATAGGGTCCAGTTTACAATTTAATGTTTCCCATAGGACAACATAAAAAAAAATACTCGTTGATCATATTACTAAGCTTTTTTTGCAAGCACTATATGTTTACCCCCCAATAAACATTAAAATCAAAATCCTTACCATAATATATCTAACCTTTCCATTTATAACCTTTTGGAAAAGAAGGTATGTTCAAAATCCTTACCATAATATATCTAACCTTTCTGTTTATAATATTTTGGAAAAGAAGGTATGTTATGATGGTATCATAAGTAATATAGCTAACCTTTTCACTTATAACCTTTTGGCAAGGAGGGTATGTATGTGGGTGCTTTTATATGCTTAAATTATTTTAGATTTATCAATTTAAAAAAAGTGAGCTATTAGCTTTATGGATGTTGTTATTAGTCGTTGTCCTCAGAAAGTAGGGACTCTATGAATTAGCTTGCCGCCATTTTCATTAGACTACACAAAAACCAAGACAAGTTTTAGTCAACTATCTTGAGTTTTTTATGCGTAATCTTTATTCAAACAATAAAAAAATTGTATTCAACCAATAGCCAACTTTGAGGCGTTACTTGGCCTCATATCGAGGCATTTTTCATGTTTGAACTGAGGTTAAAACAACTTTAACAACATTGATATATCTAATAGTTTTTTCATTTTGAGGCATCATTTGGCCTCATATTGAGGTCATTTTCACTTTTTCATGTTTGAAGTTAGGTTAACATCTTTAACAATATTGAGATATCTAATAGTTTTTTAATTTTGATTAATGCTATCTCCATTATGGCATTAGTTAGAAAACACAAAATGTTAGTAGCTCCCTACTTGTTACTTTTAATTGGGGACTACATGCCCAATCATTTGTTTCCATCCGACCCTCATCTCCACCACTTAAAACTTGAAAGCCTTCAAGACTTGTGTCACATGCACATGTGGCCATCCAACCCTCATCTCCACCGCTTACAACTTGAAAGCCTTCAAGACCTGTGTCACATGCAAATGCACCATCTAGAGCATTGCATATCAGCCAAAACAATCTCTATGAATCAAAAATTTTGGTTTCTTCCTCTCTAGTTTGTTGGTTGATTTGTGCATTTTGTTACTCCACTTACAACAATATCAAAGGCCAAGCAAGGAAATACCACTTATATTTCTTTTAGATATAATTCTATGCAGGTATCTGAATCTAAGAGGAAACGATTCCTTCAGAACAATTGAATGAAGTTTCTCCTATGCTATAGAAATGAAGTTTGTGAAAGGAACAACATGAATAAATCCCTTCCACATAGATGTTGAGGAAGAACCTATTATAGAAGTTGAGGAAGAACCTACTGTGAGCATGATATCGAGAACTACATAAACAAAACAAAAGATAAAGAATCTCTTTACAATTTACAAAAATATTCTTGCAATTTAAAAGATCATTATATTGTTAGAATCTACTAAGAAATTATAACCAAATATTTTTACCTTGTTCTACAATATTGATTTGAATGGTGTTGCACATTTAGAACAACTCTCTGCAAATAACTTCTACGTAGTTTCTGTTCTTGTCCAATAGAAATCCTACATAGTTCCCGTTCCTGTCCAGCAGAAAGCCTATGAAAACACGCCCATTGTTCAATTGAAGGGCTTTCTATGAAAACACGCCCATTGTTCAATTAAAGGCTCCCCCATCATAGCTGTCATAATTCAATATGTACTATTTTAATTTAATCACTTTAACCAAGTAAACATTGTTAGACCTTTGTAATGAAATTGGAAAATGAGTTTGGTCCATGTAATAGTAACGCAACATTACCAAGATAACTTGTAAAATGCATTCACAGACTTTATATTATTATAAAATACAATCCTTTAAAGATAGATGAGTTTATATATTATGTAATAATGTTTATTTCTTGGAAGCTAGATGCTCTACCACGAATGTGTACAGGCATAAAATGATCAAAATGCAGAGACTAAGAAAAACTAATATTTAATTGCAAAATTAGTTCATTATTAGAGTCTTGCAGTTACAAAACCTATGCATGGATGGGAATTGCTGGAAATTGTCGGTATCATATTTTTATCATAGGAACTTAATTCAGGGACAATGAAGGAATGAAAGTAGTGTTCTGCTATGAAATTATATATAGGAAAAGAACAAGAACTTTCTCAAACAAGCAAATCAACTCAGAATATACAAAAACTCAAATAATCAAGAATCAAATCAACCGAATTTAGCCTGGGACAGAAAAGCTTCATGAAAGTACTCAAATCACAGGGTATAAAAACAACGGTATAAAATCAACAAAACTTAGTCTAGCGCATAAAAGTTACACAAAAAATCAGATAGATAGATAGGATAAGCAAACATGGGACTGTAACTGTTATGATCTATTGATGGCATGCAAGAGACTAACTTACAATCCACGGAGGGATTACCTAGATTCCATGTAAAATCCACACCTCAGACTGGTCGAAGGGAGGGATCAAACTTTACTCATTGGTCTTAAGGAAGCCAAGAACATGACTTTCAAAAGGACAAGCATCCCAGCCCTGCAAAGTCCAACACCAGAAAACAAATCCTGACGGATGGCCCCTAGACTATAGCTCATAGCATGGCCTTTGACACATGGACTGCATGTGTTCATTATATTTTGTTTCTATGGAACATTGAAGTGGAATATATTTATTCGAAATTTTATGATTTATATTTTCTGGTGGGATGGTAAAATAGTAACTGACCGAGGCAGGGAGTAGGTTAAGTCCAATATTGCATTAATGGCCCCTATGTTGAATCATTGCAAGAGTCTACACGCGTCTATGTCAAACTTACCCATAGTTGCTTGGGCGGCTCAACGTGATGCACATTCTATATATGTTTTATATTTTGTTGTCTAGATTCATTATTCAAGGCATATTCCTTGATAAGTTATATCCTCCTTGGGACACATGCAACAGGGAATATGGGGTTAGACCAGTACGTATCCATACTTCCAAAGTGAGTGGGGAATCCTTCATTAAGGGAGCTTGGAGTATCTTGCGATATCCTTTGTGAAAGTCGACTGTGCTATCCTGATGTGTGAAGAGAAGATATATCTATATCCCGGTCGATTTCTCCCGTGAGTGATTCATTCTTACAGCATTGCTAGGAACTTTATATGCTGGAAAGATTAATGTTCAGAGGTGCATTATTGGTTAGGATATACAACATAACTATTTTCTATGTGCGAATGGATTTCTACTCAGATTCATTATGCAAGGCAGACATGACTCCAAAAATGTCAATAATATATCTGCTTATTTATTTCCATGCAGGTTTATTTGGCCACGTTGGTGGCTGATATCGCACTTGTGTTTTAAAATGAGCGTTAACTACTACAAGCAAATCCTTATTTATTTCCATGTAGTTTTATTTGGCCATGTCGGTGGCTAATATCACACTTGTGTTTTAAAATGAGCCTTAACTACTACAAGCAAATGCTTATTTATTTCCATGCAGATTTATTTGGCCACGTTGGTGGCTAATATCACACTTGTGTTTTAAAATAAGCGTTAACTAGTACAAGCAAACGTATGTAAGTAATGGTCGAGGAACATCATAAATTCATGATCTGTAGAGCACTCAATTTGATGCAATAGTTCACTTGATTAATTTATTGATTCATTTTTAAAAGTTTGTTGGAGAGGTCGATGAGAGGTGATTTGTCATTTAATCATTTTTATTGTGGACAATAACTAAACTTAACCATCTAGTTTATTGATAAAGTTGGAGAGTCACATCTAGCCGCATTCAAACAAGTCACTCAAGGTTTGAATAGCTCCAACTTTGTTCCCAATCTCAAGTTATAAAAGAACCAAAAAAAACGAACAATGTTATTTATAAATTAATTTGTACACCCCAAAATAAAATAATAACAGTGAGCACATTGACATATAAACAATTTTAAGCGATGGAGTTAAAAAAAAAAAATCCATAGAGACAATTTAGTAATAATAAATTCAATGAACTAATTCCTATAAAGTAAAAAAAACCATAATTTCGAAAGTGTTTGGTGAATATAATGACAGATTAAAGAGGAAAGTGCACGGTTAAAATTACGATTGCAATTTCTCTTCACCAAATTCCATGCTTTACATCCTAATTTCAACTACTTTCTACAAGCATAAACGATTGAGAATACAATCCTTTAATGAACAACAATAGACTTTTTCGGTGATACGTGGTAAATAATAATGCAATATTCAAAGCTGGAGAACAGAGATAATGCTAGATAATGCTTCAACAGTCAACCAAGCACTGTCCAATAATGTAACCAAGCAAAATACAAACCTTGGTCAATGTTCAATGAACCACACATACTTAAATTTACCTAAGTAAGTCGATTCAAGATTTTGATTACCCAATTATCCAATCTCAATGCAGCCTGTTTGAATTTGGTAAACACTATGTCAATGAATATATCAATTGGTCGAACCATATGTACACACCACTTGGTATGCATAGTTACCCACTCTAGTCAGCCTCTAAAGTGGCAACCCATTACTACAACTTGAATGAAAGTCAACGACGTCACGCCATACATATATAGCTGGTACAATCAAAGATATATAATGGTCGATCTTCTACCCAAGTGAATCGGGATGCTATTGAGTTTTTATTAGGCATTTCTCGATAAGCAAGGGCACTTCTAAGAAGATTTTTTTCTTGTTTGCCTCTATATTAAGTGAGTAAAATATCTCAAAACAACAAATAATGGTATAAAGTAATGACTAGAAAAGCTAATAACGTTGCAAATAGTTTGAGAATTACTTTAAAAATGTTGTTCAAAGTTTCGTAAAAATAGTTGAAAAATTTTCTAAACATATCGAAGTTTTTTTTTCAACCATGAGAACCTCTCCATATCGCCTAACAAACTGCACCATATTGAAGTTGCTTAGACGTATTATTTATTATGACTTAAAAACTTACTAACTATTAAACTAACAATTACAATTCAAATCGAATCGAAAGTCAACATATAACTATCTCTTAAAAATCCAACATGTACTAAGCACTAGAGCTTTGATAATCACTTTTGATAATTTATCCTTTTCATATATGGATTACAAGGGAAGACAATTTATTAAACGATGCTCAAAGGATGAAATGAAGACAACTAATAATTTCGAAATACAATCAAAGGGCATCACTATTTATTTTGTGTATTACTGAAAACTATCATTTGGAACTATTTTAACGCATAAGATTGTTATATCTTATGGTTCATATGGAGATCACAACTTATAGTGTATTATGTTAATGGATATTACATAATTAGCCATGGTAGGAATCTTGATGAGTGATGACTGAGTTTTTGTGGATTATAGGGGGATATGGACAGTTTTATCAGGTATTATTGACTAGTAGTTGCAAGTCTCTGTATATGGACCAGTATTGACGGTTGTCATTATGTATATTACTGGTGATACCTTTTTTATATATAATATATATAAGATCTTTTTTTATGAAAAAAAAAATCATTTAGAACTATTTTGACATAGGTTTTCATTAATAAAAATATAGTTTTTAAGATGATTGAAAAAAACACTTTATCATCATCACAAGTCAAGTTTGGTAGGCAAAATAGTTTTAAACTAAAAGTATAAATAAAAAGAAATTCTGAAAAAAAAAGGGTCTGATTTAATGAATTTTTAAAATTAGTTTAAAAAGATTGCGTACAAAGTAAGTAATGTGATGATCTCATTTAGTCAAATTTTTAAATTCATTTAAATATTATAAATAAAAACATTAATATGATAAGACGACGACAGCACAAGTCAAGTTTGGCATGCCAAATATTATTAAATTAAAAATAAAAATAAAAATTATTGAATAACATTTTTATTTTCAAAAGAAAAAATCTTGTCTTATATAGAATAAAAAAGCATTTACAAACAGGTGTGTGATCAAAACAGATATCAGCAAAACATGTGCTATTGTTACCATCATAGAGCATAATAAGACAAACTGACCAAAAAAACAAAACTCAGCATAAGTAAAAGAGACCCAAAAGATACTCCAGGACATCCTAACATATGTAATTATAGCTATTGAACAACATATAGTTATAATTATCAGATTAAGTAACGTAGGTATTGTGTGACGACTTCAATAAGTGAACTTTTTAAATTAGAATAAAGGAATTGCGTAAAAACATTATTATAATTATTTAATATAGTAGGTATGTTTTATTCCTTCATTTAGTGAATTTTTAAATTTAATTTAAATTTAATACTTAAAAGCGTTAATATTATTTTTTTTGTATCTCGAGTAATCAGCAACTAGTCGGTTTCATATTCATGTGACACTGGGTCAATTCCAAGCACTACCACTATAACTTTCAGGAGAATACGCTGACCTCCACAACGCATCTTAGGCTGCAACTAGGTTTGAACCCTTGACGTGCGTAACAACCCGTAAACCTTAACAAGTGCATGGTTGCCAAGTGGTCTACACCTTGGGGGATAAAAGCATTAATATTATTAATATGACATGTTTAATATATTAGTATGTAATAATATATAACAACGGTATTTAAAAATTTTAACATTTATTTTCAATGTATAATTTATAATAAAGAGATTCTGAAATTATTGTATAGATATTTTTTATGCTTAATAAATATATAATAAGAATGTATGTATTAATGTGTTATAGTTTATAGGTGAGAGAGAAAGTGTATGTTTATTTCATAAAAGTTAAAATGAAAAAATAAAAATAAATAAAATTTAAAAATACAAATACATGCATGAGTAATATGGTGATAAGAGGGATGTCAATTATAGCTTATTATATATAGAAGAAACATTTCTATAGCCTTAGTGGAGGATAACTGTACCCATAAAAAATAATAAAAATAAGAAATAAGAATGCATCCATGAGTGTGTTGTAACATAGAGATGAGATGAAAAATATAATTAAAAATAGAATAAAAAATAAAATAAAATGAATCAATGAGTAGCATAGTGTATTTTAGGGGTCAAAGGTTTGAATATTTGACCTAAAAAAGTTGTTTATTGTCCCCACCAGTGTTGAAATTTGTGGCTTAAATAATGGGCATTTGTCATTTTACAAGTCAAAATACTGTCACTTGGTAAAATTACTAGTCATTAATGAAGTGTGAATTTTAATTGTGCATGTCATTTTGAAGTGAATTTTTATTGTGTGTTTTACTATTACTGTTACTTATTAGTAATAAAATGTATTTCTATTTTTAATATGGAAATTTTGATTTTGGTCATGGTCTTGTTGTCTAAAAAATAAATGTAGACTCCACCATTGTCTTTTGGGCCCATTCTATGTGGTATAAGATGGTTTAGTGTCTACATTTCTAGCCATTCTTGGTTCATAATCAGCACATGGAAAATCTTAAATCTCCAATTCATGTAAATATATAATTTTTTTTTATATTACATGGTATTTGGTGGCCCATGTTAATGGCTCATTGTATTGCTTGTGAAGAAGACTATTTAAAAGCTTTCAAACCTTTTGTGTTGTTATGTCTGTGTTTAGTTTAATGATCATGTTTATTATTATTTTTTGTTTATTATATTTTTGTAAACTTTTTATTTTTGTATTATATAAGACAATATATAAGAATTTAATGTTTTGTATAGTTATTTTAAATGTTCTTTAAAAAAATAGATAATGAGAGAAATTAAGATTAAAATGTCAAATAAAAAGCAATTTTAAAATTAAAACATTATATAAAAAAATTTAACGTTCCACCTATTTAATTTATTAAAAAACAATTACTATAAAGAATATTTCATACTAACCTCATTTCCAATTTATTAAATTTTTAATTTTTAATTATTTTCAAATTATAAAAATATTAACTATTTAAATAATTATAAAGTAATACCTATCATTATCAATTTAACATTATTTAAAATGAAAATGCTAAAAGAAATAGATATTATTAAATTTCTTTATTTTGTTTATACTTAAAAAAATAAAAATCGAACATTGCATAGACCTAGAGACTTGTAAACTATCGACTTTTTTTTATTTAAATAAGTTTATAATTAAACAAAAATAAAAAACAAATTAGAAAACACAACTTTAAAAGTTACAATCAACAAAGAAAGAATAAAGTTCTATGTTCTTCAATTGTGTTACTGTTAATATAAAAAAACTTAGAAAAAATTTAGTTTAAATATGTGAATTACTTTAAAACACATTTGCCAACCCAAAAAATTAGAAAATGATAATTTGGTAAAACATAATATTAAATCATTTTAGAAAATGCTAAACATAAAATTGAATCGTCAATGTACTGTACACTGGAACAGTATTCAGAGTCAGAGCTAGCGAGAGGATTATATCTTGATGAATCCCTCTACGAAAATACAGCGTGAAAACAGCTTGCGGCAGAATGAAGACGGGCTATATTCAACCAATGGTACTTTTCATAGTATTTAAACTAGCAATTGCACTCAAGAAAGTGCAATCATATGTCGATAGGTTGTTTGTTGAAAAGATGAAACTAAAATAGAATTGGTGTTTTGAAAAAAAGGCTCCAAAGAGTGTTAGCAATCGCCCCCAAAAAGTGCAATAATATAACAATAGGTTGTTGTCAGAAAGTGAAATTGTTCAAAAGAGGAAACTAAAATAGAATTGGTGTTTTGAGTAAAAGACCCTCAAAAAGAGTATAGACTAAAGTTTTTCCATAATCCACCAATTTTGTAGGGAAGGCCAACTGGAAAGGTCAAGTTTAAAATTCTATTTTAGGGTATCACAAATAGGCATTTGAATATTAACCATAGATGAAGTTAGCAACTAACTGAGCATAGTTAGCATTTTCATAGCACCTCTATCATCCAAAAGAGAGAGTGATTCAATGAAATGCTTATTATTTCTGACTTGTTAGCCATCAAGTAATGGTAACATGCAATCACAAAAATTATTCACTACTTTTAAATGTATTGCATATTTTCCCAACAATTTAGAAAGAAATGAGCTCATGCTTCCAGGTCCTCTAATGATTTGTCTCTTATTCCCCCAATGAAGATGAAGCAAATTATACTTGCTTGTGAAGAGTATATCAAGATAAGTTAAAACAAAATACCATGTAGTAGAATATTATCTTGATCTCCAGTATTTCCATGCTCAAAATTTAAAAGATACTCAACCAAACTCAAAGTTGTTAAAACCATGGCTAATGAAACACATTTAATAGTCATGATTGACAAAATGTTGGGGACAAGCAATTTCTTTATCTTGAGAAATGAAGCATGCTTTAAATGGTTGCCCATTTCTAGAAAACAAGTAAACAATGAGCTAGGTGTTTCCCTGCTCTCACTTGGATAAATTACTCAAACGATGGTTTTATTGCTGTAAAAAACATATTCCATAAATTTGTACCATAATTAATTGAATTATACTTACTCAACACAATATAAATAACCTTAAGACATAACAATCTCAAGTCTTTCATTCAACCAAGAAATAATGGTCAGATCCTATATGGTTCATAGTGGCACTTCTAATGTGAGCCCCATCGGTAGCCAATATTGGTGATGCCAATATATTCTCAACAATATTGTAGCAAGATCTTTTCAAAATTGAATAAAACACCAATATTTTTTAGATTTGTTATATTCCTTTTATCACTCTTTATATTTTCAAACATTAATGATTTGCAATCACATTGAATTCTACAAGTCTTTAAAAAAAAATCAACTATAATGCTACCATTTCCAAATCCCCCAAACACAACCCAACTTTTTACCATTGTCCTCATACTTAATTACCCTATGAGTGAATGAATTTTTTATATAAAGATAAAAAAAAGTTGTTTAATTTTGTGAAAAGCATATTCAAAGACAAAAGAAAATGGGCATATCTCTAATATTTCCAATTGCAATAGATGTCTTTCTCTTCCCAACACACAATGCAATCCATGTTCTTATCCATATACACATGGAGTGAATGTAAACATTAAATTGAAAAAAAATGTGCATGGGATGCTCTATGCTAGCAATTTTACTATATGATCTTAAAACTTGCTATTTTAGTTTTTCAGTATTTGCATTGCTATGTGCTATAATTTGTGTGTGTTTTTTTTTGGAACATTTTATTACATTTTTTTTTCATTTGCATTCTTCTTTGTGTTATAAATTATGTTTTTTTCTCTAAAATATAATTGAGTTGTTGAATATATTTCAACAAAATAATAATAGATTCAAACATGCATGGTATGATTAAATAAAGAAAATTTCAAAATCGGTTTATCCTTCTTCACATTGCTTTATGGTTTTTAGTTTTTTTGAAAAGTCAAAATGTTATTTTGTCTTCCCACAACAATAAAAAAAAATCCAAACACTTCTGATCCAACTTCATTAAATGGTAAGAATGTTACTCCAATAACACATTATAAAAAAAATAATTTAAAAACAAGCCCTTTTTCTTAACCTCATGTATGCATCCGGTTGTTTTCCAATTTACAAACATTCTGAAAATGGAGATCTTGAACAATATTAAAAAATCAACAAAATTCCATTACAAACATTCAAATAAAATTACATTGAAAACATGACAATGTAGATCTTGAACAATATTAAAAAATCAACAAAATTCCATTGAAAACATTCAAACAAATCTATATAAAATTTTCAATGAAAAAATAACTCATATTATCCAATTATAAAACTTGAATTTTGTATAATATATTGAGTTCTAAATTTGATTTCATATTTTCATTCAACCCATTAGAACACACATTATTACAACTTAAAACAATATGAAATCTTGAATATCGTTTGATGGCATGGTGTGTTGAACCATACATAAAATTGGCATTTTAAGGTTGAACCGTAGTAAAGAAAATACTATAATTTTGTTAAAAGATTTAATCAAATCCATACAAAAATTCAGTAAGAAAAAACATAGATTATGGAACTTGAACCTTCTGATGTATGCTGAAATTTGAAATTATCTTCATGAGGGACTTCAAATCTTAAATCATGAAATGTGTATTGAGATTATCGTCATAATAAACTTTAAAGAAATAATTTTGTAATCGTTGGTCGAATTGCACCCAAAGCGTTTAAACTATGCACCTGTATGTTGCACATAATGTAAATGGAACCAATTTCCTCAAAGTGGACCTACACCATAGGTAAACACTTTTCACACTTCTCCACATTCTTGATGGAGTGATTTGCATTCCTTAACATGTATACAAGCTTATAAATAAAGGCTGTGAATATTTTGCTTGAGAAAGACACAAATATAAGTAGATACATACATAAATCAATTGTTGCATTGATCATAAACATTGCTATAGTAACCTAACGAGTAGAATGTTATTTTTTTTTTTAGGAAAAAGTATTGTTGATACGAAGATTGTCTTAAAAAGAGGCATAAGGATTCCAAGTATTAACAAGTCTATTGGGTAGCAATTACAAGCCTTAATTATGTAATTTGCATTATAGTCTTGAAACAACTATGTAATTTGCAAAATAACTTTGAAGTAAGATGTAGTTGTATGCATATACTATGCAATTTGCAAAAAAAATGAAAAGTTAAGAGTTGCATATGTGCAATGGCATAACATGTCCTTTTAAGAGGTTCCAATTTTAAATGGTTTTTTAAATTTGGTCATGTTCATTATATGGTTTCATCTAGAAGTTTGAGATGCCTTTTTAATATCTATTATATGGTTTCATCTAGAAGTTTGAGATTGCTTTTTAATGTCTATTATATGGTTTCATCTAAAGTTTAACCTTATATTAGAAAAGCCAAATTATTATATATATAAACCTTACAAAATACTTTGATAACATGTTATAAGTATTTATGTTGTCACTCACTAATTTCCTTTAGGATTTATGTACCTATACATACTTCTTGCATTGAACAATGTTTTGTAGCATTGGGATACGTTTCCTTCTTTCATTTTTAATTTCTCTAAAATAAAATTATTGCAAACACGTCAAGTATCAAGAAAATGTTTGGAATAAACATGATCGCCCAACATTCTCCAAGATTTCTGACATTGGGGAGGCCTCGTACTCTATTATTTTGGGTGAGAGAGTGAGAGAGTTTCTTTTGATGCCAAAAATTTATATATTATATGTAACGTGTATTCTTCCAAAAGAGGAACTGGAAATATAAAAATAAAAATAGGCTAGTGGAATTACTATTCAAATAAAAATGAGAAACCCATTTGTTATTAAGAAAATGTCTATAAACATAGTATTATCTAGCCTAAAGACTTTCAAAATATGGGCATGCCTTGAAGATGACAAGGTAAATTATAAGAGCTTGAGGAATTTTTCACCAAGTTTAAGATTGCCTCTTTTGCCTAACATGAACATAAGCTTATTCTTTGGAAACGTGTTCCAATATTTTCTCGAAATTCTCATTTTTACTCCTAAAAAATCCATTCCAAATGCGAGTGAGAATGCTCTTCTGGGATTGTGATTTTAAAGAATTTGCAATAGGAAAGGGTTGTGTGTTGTCAGTAACAACATTTTCTACTTCATATTGTGCCATAAATATGCAAAATCCACAACCTTCAAATGTGTAGTGTGTTTTACTTGATGTATCAAAATTATGAGGAATGTATACATCTCTTATGATCTGTAAATATTGTACATCCATCATCATAGTATACAAAGTATGAGATTATCTAGCTTGAGTTCATATAACATATTTTTCCCTAAATTATGGCATAAAACTTGAATATTTCAATGGTTTACATAGTTAATCCATTAAAAACATGGAACTTTAATTTTATTAAAATTGAAATAAAAACAAAATTTTTCGAATCCAACCAGAAATTACAAAAAAAAACAATTTACGTACTTTGTCATGCAAAAATAGTAACAACAAATCCACAATTCATAATAGTTTAGTTGTAAATAGTATCCAATCCAAGCAAATTAATGAGATCAACTTTGACTTGCAATGTCATTAAATGTAGTGGATGGAGCAAAGAATAGACCAATGTTAACATGGATTACACAAAGCTATGTGGATATAATTTTGCAAGTTAATACATTTGTATTAGTGACATTTTAAAGACAACATAACAATGGAAAAGGTAGTTCTACATTTTTGCAATTTCAGACATTTACATAAACATAATCCCAACTTTTACCATCTTCTCTACCCTCCTTATCGAAATCCCAGTCTATTTTTCATCACCCGACCATAGAGTCCCAACTCCTTTATTATCCAAAATGTCTTGTCGATATCAACCTCACTATGTCTATGTACGTGGTCTCAGATCCTTCCACCAACTTAATGAATTCATACTAAATTATGTGTTGTTCCTTTCTTACAATCCTAATTCCATGCATTGTGGTGTTGAATTTCAACTCTAAAATAACTTAAATTTCGGTGCATATGAAAAAAAAATGATTCCTTAATTGATATTTTATTGCGTCATTATTTAATTCTACAGTAGGGTTAACTAGAAAAAATTCATGTCATACCAACATGGAGGGTATGAGATGATAACTTTATTTGTTTAAACATTAAATCAATACATGATATCTATTTTTCACAAGAAATATTTTTTCCCTAAGTATTGTGGTAGTCAATATTACTAGGAACATGGTTAGAATACTTGTTTCTCATTTTTTTTTTCGTTTCTTGTTCTTGTTCATGTTCCTATTTTGACACTACATTGCTACAACTCCAATCAACTTTATATGCATAATATACACTAGGGGGATGGGCTTGAATTTTTTCATCTCCTGAAACCATCTAACCCTATATCTTGTTTTATTCTTGTTACCCTTATCTTTTCCCATATATGGTAACATAAATACTAGCCATGCATGTGTTTCCCCGGTATTTCTAATGAAAACTGGAGAAATATGCCTTTCAATTTGTTATGTTTTTCAACACTCTTTTTCATAGGCTACTGGTATCATCTTCAGGAGGTATTGAAGATATAGGTCTAAAGGAAAATGATGGTTTTTCTCCATTTTTGCACCAAAGGTATCCCCAGAGCACAACAAATAAATCACTATCATACATAAACTCTTAATCAAACAATTACAACATTACATCCTCACGTCAATTCAGACCCACTATACTTAGACAACTATTGGAAAACATGGAAAATCAAAGGCATCAAGCCTATTACTTGTTATGACCAATAGCATGCAAACCCTTCTCTTGACATATTCCTCTCTACACCAACATGTAAACGCTCGACAACACAACACACATAATTAGCACACAGACTTCTAAACTATCATTTACCATTAAGAGAGAATATGCTCACATGATTCTCATTCTTAGGCACTTCCCTAAGGTAGTCATGCCCATTCCATCTCTAATCCCATATAAAAACAATGATATATAGAGAATAGTTCTAATGAAACTAAACTTGCTTCATATTATTCATCAAATTACTAAATTTGTAGAAAGTTATAGCTCAAAAATTTTCTAAGACTTCTTCCTTGTTCCTTCTTCCTATTCTCCTTATTTCTTCTTCTTCTCCTCTAGCTATGTAGTCTCTCTTTTTCTGCATGCAACTCCTTTTCATTTTTTTCATGGCTCCTCCTTCTCACCAGTCATACTCCTATCATGTCGGAATGCCTCTTCTCTATTTTCCTATTTTCTCATGGATTCCTCCTTTTCTTCATGTAGACCTTCTTCACATTGTTTCACGAATTACTTTCCTCTCCTCTACAAGTGGTCTCTATCCTTCTACAATTCCTTCTCTCTATTGCACTCTTCCCGCTTTTCCCTCTTCATTTCATGCCACCCATATCTCTCTCCCATGATTTCCTCTTCTAATCCATGCCATCTAAAAAAAAAGACTACCTCTCCTCTTCACATAGCCCCTCTCTTATTTTATTGTCCCGTCTTGAATAAACCAAAATACCATCCTTTTGAATAGGTTTTACAAAGTATTTAATGGTGCATTAAGTATTTTAGAGGAGAGAAAACAACCTATCTCACCTAAATCCATATACTAGAATCAATTTGCCTTCCATCACTTCAATTTCTACCATGGTTGATCATTTAAATATGCACACAACCCTAGGATTAATCTGAATCATCAAATGGAGGAGGTAGATCTAATAATAAACAAAAATTTTAGAGGAAAGGTGGCCTTGAATTCGAGACTACACCAAGATATGAAAAGAGGTGAGTCATCTAATCATGAAGGATCAAATCAACGGATGGAAGGGATTTCAGAGGGAAATAGTATGTTGACTTTGGTCATTTCCCAAGAGTCCCTAAATGGTGCGAATGCTCTTGCATTGGCCTCCCTAAGTAACACAAAAAAACATAGCCTCATCCTATAATCAAATCCTTACTTGAGTATTTTACTCTTTCATTGTCACCAGACTTTATACCATGTGTATGGTGGATTCTTCATTTTCACTCTGGCCCTCTTTTTCTTCTCTACAACCTTAATTGTTTTCTTGGTAACTCTCATGGATTCCTTCTTCATTTCTTCATTTTTTGTGGCTATGGAAACTTCATCATCGCCACCACCATATTCTATATGTTCTCTAAGTCCATACCCACCAATATGCCACATTCCTTCCATTACCAACTTCTTCATCAAAGTAACTTTCTTTGTCTGTGTTTGCAATTCTTGGGAATTTCTTAGGTGTAAAATTGCCATCTTTTGATTCCTTGATGTTGTTTCTCCTCTACAATCTTGGCATTCCTTCACAATGTCGTACATCCATATCTTCATCTCTCATGGCCTTCCTGCTGCTATTAACATCAACATTTTCAAGGTCAATTTCTTCAATTTTTTTCTTTACCTATGGGATGCATTTAACTACATTGTGGTTATCAGTGACATCCTCATTCACAACTTCATCAACATAAATTTCATCCTCAATATTCTCCATGTATGTTTCTTCAAAGTTCAAATAACATGCATTGTCTCTTCTCTTTATTATTCATTTTTTGCTTGATAGATTCAACACTCCATTAGAGGGTTCTTCCTCATCTTTTATATTCCTACTGTTGTTTTCTGCACCTATACAAGAACAAACACTTCAAGGGTTAATAAAATACAGTTCTCTTTCATGTTCTCCTCTTCAATTTCTCTTGTAGCTTGAACTATTGCATATGCAACTTCAATAGTTTCATTTTCCTTACCTATGTCTTTTACTACCACTATAAACTATGCAATGGACCCTCATAAATGTTAAAATACAATGGGAAAACATTGCTAGAGTATTTTAAAGTACATAGAGTATTTACATGGAAGTCATAGTCTAGGTTTGTCCTATCCAAATAGGAAGAAACCCCCAAATAAGAACAAACATTAATAAGGTTGGCTAGTTGAAAAATGTGGTTAAACCACCTTGACAGAGGATCCAGACAAGGACAACACCCAGATCTCCCTAGATGAGGTGGTCATATTATCCATGAGCTTTATTTAAATACATGATTTAGATGTTAGGTTGACTCAATTTCAAAATATAATGCCCAACCCAATAGAACCTTAGTTCTAAGTTCCAAGAGACAGGATTTAGATGTTAGGTTGACTCAATCTCAAAATATAATGCCCAACCCAATAGAACCTTAGTTCTAAGTTCCAAGAGACAGGATTTAGATGTTAGGTTGACTCAATTTCAAAATATAATGCTTAATAGAACCTTAGTTCTAAGTTCTAGTAGACAGAAAGAATAATTTCTTCACCATTGCATGCAAGATACATCTTTTATGGAAAAGAACTTAATTGTCCATGAGCTTCATTTATATGCCAAGTTCAAAATCTAAAGCCCAACAAGACCTTGAAGCTTTAGTGGACAATTAAAAAACAAAGCATACACCATTGCATGCACCACGAGAGAAAATCCTTCTTTTTTATGAAATGTTAGGATCCCACAAGTAAAAGAAATGACATATCTGTTTCAAGAGGGAAATCTGACAGTATTGAAGTTTGCGGAGCATCGATTCAATGACAAATAAGGCTTATGCACTCAGCAGCAGTGTACCGTAAAATCGTACACCTATATAATGCTAGATACGCAGCTATAAAATAGGACTAATACTCACCACTAAAATAACTTTAACATAAAACAGAAATAGCCTGACCATTGAGCATTTTTAAACAATGATTAACCTAGAAGAAAGCTCTCCTCCATTTCACCATCGCAAAACCGTAACCAAAATTAATCCAAATCAAAATTAATCCAAATGATCTGTTGCATCCCTGCTTTGAAAATACATATGTTGTTTGTTTATGTTCCATTCCCTACACGCGATGGAAGAAGATCTGTGTTTTGTTTGAGAAACCATGTGTTGCTTGTTTATCATGTTTGTTGTCATATTTGTTATTCTAATAAAATCCATGCAGATTCATATCTCTACTTGCCATTGTTTCTTACACTAAGGAAATTAACAACCTTGAACAACCAACTACTTGTAACTCTCTTACCCACATTTCCAATGCTTCGAAGAAAAAAAAACCATGATGGCCCCAATTTTTGCTTCATTATTTGTTTTTTTCCTATGACCTAATCAAAATGCATCCACCTACCTCTAAGCTCAAACTGGATCAATGGGTTCAGGCCTACCATCCAATGGAAGGACTCTTCATTGCAACTATGCAATGCATAAACATTGACACATGATAGACATGCCTCCGAGCTCATACATTGTTTTAAATTAAAAGGTCTTCTAAATCAACTTTTCATTCTCTGTTAAATCATTAATAATAATGTAATAATTAAAAACTTCATTAACTGCAATTTAACAATGATGACTTTAATGCTTCATGAGGAAGTGTCCTCGGTGAAAACTAGTAAAAAAATTCTCAACACGCAGCCTTGGTCGTTTTATGGTGATATATATATATATATATATATATATATATATATATATATATATAATTTGAAATAAATATGAAAAATTATAAAACTTTAATGTTTTAAAATAAATATTTACATTACCTTATTTTATGGTTATCAAAAGATTATATATATATGATGATGATGATGATGATAATGATGATGGTTAATGTCCCTTGAGACCAAACTTTGGTCTATCGGACCTAAAGAAGAGAATTAATTAGTTTGCTTTAAAGTTATATTTCTATGCTCAAAGAGCTTGGAAAAAAGGGTCCCGAGCTTACTATAATTTTGACAGGCTAAAAGGCTAGGAATGTCGGTATTGCAACAAATGAGATCTAATGTGGGTGTACGCAGGGCACTCTAAGAGGAAGTGATTTTCATCTTCAATTTTCTTACTCTCACAAAGGTGGCAGATCCTTTCTACCCATGGTCTTTAGTTTCACTATGGAGCTCATGCGAGTTCGTTCTTATCTTAGCTATGCTAATTTTTTTCTTAGTACTGATTAAAACAGAGAGATACTTTTGATCTTCTAGAGTAGGGTTGATGACCTCCTTATAATATCTTAATTTTCTTTTAGCCTCTAAATCTTTCTCACACCACAATTTTTCTTTAAACTTAGAAGAAATAATATTTTAAATTTGAAATAAATATGAAAAATTATAAAATTTAATTTTTTAAAATAATTATTTAGATTATTTAATTTTTTTATGTTATTGTATTTTATTTGAATATAGGTTTCCTTTTATAATTATAGTTGAATCAATACTCACCAGAATCACATTATACCAGATTCCAACAATGGACATTTTGAGTGAGTGGAAATCAATAATAACTTGCTTTGTTGGGGTAGTTGGTACGTAGTTATATTAATGTTATGATAAGGCCAAACAGCAGCAGACTCGAACCCGCTTCCCGCATTAGAACCACCGGCATAATAAGGCCAAGGAGCATAAGTGGCCTGTGTTATGCCATTTACTTTTATGCAAAGCTTTTCACTTGCACAATCACTATCTATACTGGTTCAATATCTTAACTGAGAGCTCTCCTCGTTGTGCGAGAAACACAAAGGAGACTAGGTCACCCTCCAAACACCCTTACCAAAGGCAGACAGAGGAGAGAACATATTCAGGCTTAAAGGGGGAGGTTGTTGTGCAATCGGTCAGCCAGTCTGTTTTTACCATATATCTTTGTTGTTAAAAGTGTAAATACAATTAATTTTTATTAAAAATAAAATCAAGTTATTCATATAAGATTTAACATAGAGTCACAGTACTAAATAAAAAAATTTGTTCTAGAATATTTTGTAAGAATTATGATATATCCCTGCTGTTAAAACTGTAAATACAATTAGTTTAAAAAAAAAAATCAAGCTATTCATACAAGATTTAATATAGAATCACAACATTAATTATAAGTTTCTGTTCTAGAATACTTTATAAGATTTAATATAGAATCACAGCATTCCTTGTAAACTTCTGTTCTATAATATTGTGTAATGCATAATATATTTAAGCAATTCCGTGAACCACCCACCATGTAAATGTATATATGTGTAAAATGCACCAGCAGCATGTAAAATATATGGTCACTTAAATGTACATGTATAAAATGTATGAACAACATGTAAAATAGGTGATCTCAATTCTCCAAGATTGATTGTAGAGAATTCAATCCTTTAAGCTGTTCTCATGGATACTTGCAAGTACACTACATGTGTTTGATATTAATTATGTAAGGTCAAGAGTTAGAAAAGAATATTTAGATTTCGGTATAGTTCCCATTAACACTAGAGAAGAGCAATCTTCGAAATGAGAAGAAGAAATTAAATTTATAAATGTTATATTGCATATCTATGTTTCACTTTTATCATACCTTCTGGATAACCTTCAACTACGCTGCACCATTCAAAGATCATTAGAACGACTCTATCCTCTCTAGTGCTTTATCGAAATTTAGAAGAAGCTAACTCCAGCTAACTCCTAGCTAGCTCTACGGATTAGCTCTACGGATCTGTGCTTAGCCGGAGCTTACGATATCGCATAGATATCATTTAACTTGCCCATAGAGAGGAAATTAGCAGCTTGCTTACTTGATCTTATCTTACATTCTGAATGGAACAACTATTGGAGCTACAGATCAACAAATAAATACATTAATAGAAGAACTAGAAGAGGTAGTCTCCATTCTTGTCAAAAGAAATAGAACCAAAATATGTAAGGTAAGTAATAGCCTAAGAGTTGATGTCCAGAAATTCCACCAGGTGGTTTCTATGCGCTCAATTTAATCCAAAGATATACGCTATATTTCATAGAGACGTTTACAAAGCTCGATGGGTCCTACTTGTTCGCCTAATAAGAATTATTGGGTACCCATTCTGGAGGGGTGTTTCATACTCAAGGTACCCCTATTGCATTAAGGTAAAGGAGCATAGAAAGCATGGTAAGGGGTATAAGGGGTATAGAGAGGGTATAGGGCACAAGTATACTCCAGATTGAATTTTTTAGCATTCGTAAATTTGGACTGCAGATCCATTTACTGTTCGAATAAGCTTGAAAACAACGAGTTTTCCACTTGAAAAGTTCGTAAGAGAGTGGAGGCTATTCTCAAAAATACCTATAAATCTATTCCATATAATCAAATTCACACTTCTAGAGGATTATTAAATTTATCCTTCAAAAGCATTAGCCGCCTTTCATGTCAATGGCTAATTAAAGGAAAAATGACATTCAGATTCAAACTTCTAAAAGGATTATTTTATTTTGAATTTTACCTTTCAAAAGAATTAGTCGCCTTTCATGTCAATGTCTAAAGGAAAAATGACATTCAGGGTAGGAGAATCATTTGTACGAATTCCCGAATGGAGGATTGATTGAATATTTTGTGAGAAGGGTTGTTGTTGCAGCTTCTGTCTCTGAATATTTCTTATGTAAAATACAAAACATGATTAATCACATTGTCAGTAGGAGGTAGTGATATATGAAAACAACCATTTTAGACCCGTGAATATATTTTCAGAAGTTGTTGATTTTAACATAAAGTTGTTGATATTTAACATATTCATGTATTGATAAAATGAAGTATGTGCAACTTTCGACAAGTATCCTGCAATAATTAGGTTGTTTCCACGATATATTTAAAAATAGCAAAAACACATATGAAACTCAAGTATATTACTTCCACTATATGTATTGGTGCCACTTTATGGCATTTCTAAATTTTGTTAAGCATTCAATTCAAATTTTAACATACTCAAATGAACACAACTGACTAATATAAACCAAAAAGGAACTCAACTGACTTGATCCAGGCATGCATGTAAGTTGTCGTGCATGCAGGCAACGTGGTAAAGAAAAAAACTAAAGTGTAAGGTGTAAGCAGCTAAAGAAATTGGTAGACCGAGGAAATTGAAAAAGGGCAGCCGTAAGGTGTGAACAACTTGTAAAAGGCACTCAAACTCTCATAGATGTTACTCACTACTCCATTCAAACTGGGTAGCATGTAGCTACTTTGAAGGCGAGTGTCTAAGTAATAAGTATACGACGAACCATCTCAACAGAAAATAAACATTATTATTGTCATTAATATTTTCTAGATATGTCCATGGGCTCATCCGTTACTAGCAACAACCACATTAAATTAATAATGTGTCTGAATAAGCCGATAGGAGTAAATTTAGGCACATACTTTTTATATTAATGTTTTTCCTATAGTATGTGCTTAAATTTATGTCTATCGGCTTATTCAGACACATTATTAATTTAATGTGGTTGTTGCTAGTCCTACATGCATTTACATCATTACATAGGCTGGAGCAAAAATGAGAGTAGATTTGGGTATGCTCCAAATTAGGTTGGCCTTGTCCGCCTTGTCCGTAGGGATTCGCTGAAGGCATCTGCATTTGATATAGTGTAGCAAAATGAATGCTTGCACGACATGGTACAAGGTATGCACTAAGTCAACCAAAAACGAATGCGAGTTTCGCAGAGCGAGAATGCTCAAACTATAGAGATAGAAGAGATATTGGCGGACTTTTTAGGAATTAGGGGGAGCTTCCATTGCAAGTTTATTTACATAAAATTGGAGAATCCCAATATTTTAGCAATTACATAAGCGATAATGGATGGCATGATAGCTTGTAATTTCTAAGATGTTGAAAATCACAGCTAACATCTTTGAAAAGTCATTTATCTATTAGGGAGTTTTAAGCTTCATTTTATTTATGATATATTAAATAATTCCAATTAGGTTTAGTTTGTTAAATATTTTGTTGCCAAATGAATGAAAGATCTGATCAGTGACAATTCAGGATGGAACTCTTATTGCATTTTATGAGTCTTCAAGAATTTGAAATTTGTTTCCTTAATTACCTGCATAATGATTCCTTTTCTTTCTTAGCTATGTTCTAATTGCATTGTATATAGGAAGATATTGACTTTACTCTCATATTGGAAGCTACGGGAACGATTGTTTTAGTGATGTTCAATCGTCATAACAGATAAGGGTTTTCAATTTCCTTATTAATGATATGGATTGGATCGCTAGGGAAACTGTTTCTTTCAGTTGGAAGTTAGATTGAAGAACGGAATGATAAGCATATAGATAGAACGAAATGAGAAGTAGGTAGAAGCATTGAGACTCGAGAGACGCTTGCAAGTGAATGCCATCCCCTCCAAGACCAGTGGGATGATCTGATTGCTTTCTGTAAAGCTAGAGTTACGGCACTATATTGAAGATGGATTCCTCAACAATATTAATTATCATCCAGTTGTGATCAAGGTAAGGTATCGATGCTCCAGGATGGAATTAGTTTGTATCACATGGTTCTTTTTTTTTCCAGAAAGACTGGGGGTGTCTATTCAGTACCAAAACCTGATAGCCATTCGAGGAAGTGCTTCTTTACGCAACTACATGCTGGCATAGCCAAGTTTTCTGATTAAAGTTTTCATAAGGTCTTGTTGTACCCTTTTGGAGCATTTCTTGTATACCAGCAATATAAAAAGGAATTGTTTATTGAAAATTGCATGTTAATATTTTTATTTGCACAACAAAATTTTCGATGAAGTTCCATAATACATGTAGATAATGAATTGTTGTGTGACATTTATGGAAGTTTAGAGGAGAGGAAATGACTTATGGGCATTGGGAAGAACTTGAACTTTATCTTCCAGATTTACTTGTTGGCATATCTATTGATACTGCCTTGGTTGGTTTGTTGGCACCATTTGTTCCGTTTGGAGATTCGTGGGTTTGTATCTTGTATTTAGCTAATGCATGCCTCTCAAAGCAGGGTGAGAACAGAGATGGATTTAAATCTGAAATTGTAAGCCAGTCTGAACCTCTTAAACCATGGAGAAAACAAAGATTGTATGCAGGTAATTAGAGCCAACATTCATACACAATGTATTTAGTGAAGTATGTTTGTATTGATATTTGTATATGTTGTTGGGCATGACTGAGTGTTATGCATGCCTTCCACTAGGTCAATAGGAGTATAAATTAGTTTACACCTAACATAGAAAGACAAAAGACAACCATCCACCAACAAGCCATGCAAGAATAAATGGCAACCGATGCATCCAAGATATGTGACCAAACACAATGATAAATGGAAATCGATGCATCCAAGATATGTGACCAAACACAATGTTATCAGTAATTTCAAAGTCTAAAAATTGCTAATAGAATCGTGTAGATACAATGTTGTCAGTAATTTCAAAGTCTAAAAATTGCTAATAGAATTTTGTAGATAAAATGAGGCAGCAAATATTGTTTCGTCTCCGCAAATGACAGATATTCTAAATTAACTTAACTCATTGATAGTTTATATAGATGCTTCTATGTGACAAGAGTTATAAAAGAATGATTCAAAGTGAAAATTCTGACCTGTCTATATGCAGATATAACTTTGCTTGCGAAGACAACTTTGCTCAGCTTCTGCAGACTTGAAAGTGAGAAGAAGATTAAAGATCCCCTACCAACCTCAAAATATTTATTTATGGAGAATCAACATTTCGTGGAGTGAATGGATTAGTAAAGGAGAAACACGTGAAGATGAAGGTGAGGATGGTAGTAACAGGTGAAGGTGGAAGAAAAGGAGTAGTAGTTGTACCCCTCATCTCATCAAATTGTTCAACAATTTAGTCGGTCAAGATTCCGATCAGTAAAGATCTCTTATCAGAGTAAGCAAGTGGAAATTTGGAGTACAAGCACTATAGATTTCCTAATATAGGATACATGCCAGTATTCTAACCCTTATAACACTCAAACCCACAACCCCAAAATCGAAGACCATGCCATGACCCGACTATGGATTTTTCTCAGGCTAAGATTCACCACGACACAATATTTTCAGCACAAAGCTCTCTGACAAGAGGAAATAAAGGGCCTGAAAGGTCTATCCAGCTAGTAAATGAATTATCGCCCATTCTGTAATACCCAAGATTAGTATCGACCCTGCACTGGTGGTTTCCTACACTGAATGACAAGATGAGGAGCCGATCAGGTAGGAAACTTCGCGGTGAGGAGCCGAGCAGGTAGGCGAAGAGATTATTATCGACCCTGCACTGGTGTTTTCCTACAATGAATGACGCTGTGAGAAACTTCGCCAGCACGGCACCTGCACGCAGTGTTGGAATTTCATTTGGTCTATGCCCTTTCAACTAATTTTTTTTTGACGTTTTGAACTTTTATCTGGGCCGTCAGACAGCGTTTTATTGAAAAAATAACCTATGCAGGTTTTTAAAAAAAATCACCTTTCAATAATAATGTTTTTATTAAAGAATTTGATATTCAATTAAAATATATGTTTTTTAAAAAAAAGTTACCTTTCAATAATAATGTTTTTATTAAAGAATTTGATATTCAATTAAAATATATGTTTTTATTGAGTTTAATTTCCAATTAAAAGATACAAATAGACTCATTTTTAGTTGATCATACAAAATTTTGCAAGCTTAACATGTTGTGTCAATGGTGTAATTGAAATTACATGACATTTTAATTTTGAAGTAAAGGATATGTTTTTATTGAGGTTAATTTCCAATTAAAGGATGGCAATTGACTCATTTACCGGTGTTTTTCATTGATCATGTACTCTAAAAATGGAGGGTGAAACAAAACATCCTACTAATACCGACACATACAACTCAATAGTAACATGTGTTGGCATTATGTACTTGAAATTCATTAAGTAATAAACTTAGGAAACAATAAAATGTGGAACCTAGAATCATTTCCATAGGTTAATGTTAGGCCACATGTAATGCAACATACCAAAATTTTAAAGGTTAACAAGTTGCATCAATTGTATAATCGAAATACAAAGCAATCGAGATTTTCCCCAAAAAGGAAAATTTCTCACTTTTAATTGTTGTCTAGCCTATGAATGGATTGATTCACCCATTGGATCATGAAATGAGTGATTGGTATGATTTTCTAATTTTTTTTTCAATTCTAACTCCTAAATTATCTTGGATGATCAAGTGTTATGGATTTTTAAGATAATATGTTGTTTTCTCTTCTTTAGTTCTCTTTCTTTACGTAGTATCAGCCCAATTATTCATTATCTCACTACCCCTTTTCTTCTCCATAATGTTTCAAGGGTTCAGCTTGTCTAGAGGCATCCCAATAAGTAAACAACCATTTTTTCCATTGTTGGAGTGATGTATAGTGCCCAAACAAACAAGAGAAACATTCCACCATTAAGAAATTGATTGATAATATGTTTTGGGTTTCTATCTATGTTTTCATGTTTTAATGGTAGTTTAGTATTTGCAATGCAGAAATGAGATTCTTTAAACCTCCATCTACGCATTTTTATCACTAGAGTGAAGGTGTTTTCCAAAATCTTCCATCACCCAAGAAAAATTATTTTCCATTGCCACATTGTATGAAGAGTTGTCAAACAAGAGTGAAATCAAGTTATAAGCAAAGACATTACATCTTAGGTTGCCAAAAATAGCTACGAGAAAGAAAAGTAAGATTTGGTAGCTAAGGGTAGGAGGAGGATTGATAGAACATTATCACAAATATTGATTATTTTCTCTTGGAAATAAGGGAAATTGGAATGTATACTATCTTCAATGGATGCATACAATGGCTTAATAGTCCCTATTCAACCTTTACACAAGAAGCACCAAGATTTGAACATTGTAAAATATCCAAAGGGACATCACTATTGTTGCCACATTCTTTATCTATCCCTTCACCTAGTTCTAATCTTGACTCTTCATAGGCCTTCTTTGGCTCCATAGCCCAAGTTGGATTAAGGCACTTGTTTTCCATCCATATTAGAACCCTAACTAATCTAAATCCTTATTAATAAAATTCAGTGGACAAAATTATATTTTATCGAAACAAAAAATAATATAAAGGTAAAATATCACCATTTAAGCCCTAGGGAAACCTAGGCGTCCTCTTCTTCGTCCTCTTTTATTCATATACAAGGTAGGACTTCCATAAATTGCCAGTTTTAGGTTGTACAGGCTAGCTCCATCAACGTCTATTGGTTCTAGAATGAACAATTCTTCAAGTGCTAAAAAAAAAATTCTATGTAAAACAACCAATGTCTTAGTTCCAAGTTTACTTTCCATTTAAAAACATAACTTGTATAGTGTAAGTTGTGTAGTTTTTCTTTCATTTCTTGTTGTTTCTTGATTTGAATCATGAGGAAATGAATCTCCATCTACAATACGAATCTTTCACCAAATGGTGTTGACTTAATAAAGCATTATTGAGACCAACTAGGCACTATTTTCAAGCATATAACATCCAGATGTAGAGAATGAGAGGACATCTTCATTTACAAGCAAGGTTGAACATGCTCCTCCTCACAGGGTATTGGAATGAAACTCATCTCCACACTTGAAACGATGGGTTTTTATTCCTAAAGAGAGAGGGCCATATGAGACTTGATTAAAAGAGCATTATGTAATACTTAACAATCAGAGACGATTATTGTTAGGCTTCCTCTGCCTCTGCTAATTTAATAAAAACAATCTTTGGTTTTTTATCTTGATATGATTAGTAGCTTGTTTTACTCTTCATATTATGTTCCATGTCTATTCTAACTCAAGCTGTTGCATAAGCCCAACTGCCCAACTATTCGCACAATTATGGGTTCCTTTATCACTTATGTGTTCAATCTCTTCACACACAATTTTATGCTCCATCTTTCACATAGTTCTAGGCTAACTATTTCACTCATAGTTCTAGGCTCTATCCTTCACAGATTTTCAGGATTTCAGTATGGCCTATAAAAATAAGTTCTCACTTTGATAGGTATTATACACATGAAGTTAGGAACTACCATGATACCATTCCTCTCTAATGTAGCTTTGAAATGACAAAACCAAGATAAGTGTTTGATTGTTTCTTCCTTATTACAAAAAGGGAATTTATTCGAACGGATCCTCGCTTATTTAGTCAGCCATTATCCTATTCTAAAACAAGGACGATGGTAGCATAATGCATTTCTTACCTCTATGATTCCTCACCTCCATGCTCCCAAATTGTAGACTAGCACTAGCACAACACTAGCAGCATTGTACCCCATTGCAGGCTATGACCTTAAAACTTGGGGCATTCACATGATAGAAATGGTCAGCCAAAAATGAGCTTAATAAATAATAAAAACCCTAGCTCCTAGAAAACACAATAAAATCACTACTAATACATTAGGAGAAATGCGATAATGTTACGAAGAAGAGAAATCAAATAATACACTACTTTCTGCACTCCAGTGGAAGTGACATGTGAATCCCTATAGCCGGAGATGAAATTTGATTATCTCAAGGATCATTAAGAGTCAAAACTCCAACCCACTATGACTTGTTCGACCAAATAACACATAAATGGCTCTCATGAGGAAACTATCAAACCATTAGGAAGAATCATGGGTAATCGGAGACCAATGGAGCAATATACACCGAATCAATGATAATTGAAAGAGCTTGCTACTCTTTAAACCATGAAATGCCAATTCTGACTTCTTTTCCAACAAAAGATTCTAGGGATATTTCTTTGTGCCCACTACCCTGATGTTCAAGCACAGAAAACACAACTATGTGCTTATTTGGAAGAAGTAGTCGCGTAGGACCTGTCAGCACGAAGGCGAGTGAGAGAAGTTCCACAACCCACTATCAATGGTGAAATGACTCTTCCTAGGATCTCAACCGTTCTTGGGTGGGATGATGCTTTCTTATCTACTGAAGTCTCTATAGATGAAGTCACTTTCCAAGAAGAACCATGTTCCTCATGAAAATAATGGGGAGATACATATTTCCATTGCTCTCCATCTTGAATATCTACGTTTATAGGAAAATCTCCTTGAACTTTCCCAAGAACCCACCATCGTACGCTGTGAATCTACAACTATGAACCCCCGCGGCTAGTATACTTGCAATTTTGAAAAATGAAGGCATGTGACTGTGGGTCACGACTTACCAATCATTGGAGTTTGGAAATTGGGATTGTGCAACGCGTAACTTGCAAGTACCACTACCATCCACACCACAACTTAGCACGTCTCATTGATAAATGATCCCTAGAATTTTGCATTCAATGCCATTATGTCATCCACGAATCACATTTATGTGTTCACGTGGTGGGCAGTGGAGTTTGCAATCATTTCCCAACAACGCCTACTCGAAGAGTCGAATTATGGATAGAGTCATAGTTTCCTACTACCTACTAACCTACTACCTAGTCTTATATTACAAATACAATGACATTTTGAAAAAATTATTCAATTGTCTAACCAAACGTTTTTTCCCAACTTTTACCCGTATTTGACGTACAAAATTTCCCAAAATGTGCAAATGCCCGTCAAATTCCAACTCTGCCTGCAGGATTAGAAACCTCGTGAAACGAGCATAACGTTATACTTTGAAATGTGGCACCTGGAAGGTCAGAAACCTCATGAAACAAGCATAATAGAAATTCATGACACATTATACCTTGATAAGTGTTAATATTTTATTTAAAAAATAACCCATGATTTTTTTGACATGTGGCGCGTTTTTATTTGTCAGAAGGACGACGAAGTGAACAGTGTTCACAAAGCCGACCTCAAAAAAGAAAACGCCTATCGACATAATAAGTGAAAAGAGTTTAGCTTTAAGAAAAGCTAGGTACAGTTGTTCATTGGTTTTTTTGTGATAAGGAACAAGGCTTTAAGAGTAGGTTACTTCTGAGATAGAGGCTCACTTTTGTAGACTTCAAGACGTTTGGTCCTTGCTAAGTCACAAGTTATTGATATATGGGGTTTGCAGGTTGTTAGATATACTCTTGAAATGGGTTGTTACTATTCCTATTGTTTAAAAAAAAATTATTTTAATTTGGTTATATTATATAAATAAAAAAATTAGTACCTCCCACACCTAAACTTAGTGTATTTATAAACAAATTACAAGCTGTTAAATATATTCTTAAGATAAGATGTTGTTGTTCCCATAATTAAAAACATAATTAAAAAAAAATGAAACTTATTTTATTTATAAACAAATTACATGCTGTCGAATATACTCTTAAGATAAGATGTTGTTCCATAATTTAAAAAAAAATGGAAAGAGCTTTTAATTTGGTTGTATTATATAGGTCAAACAAAGTGGTGCGTTCCACACCTACCCTTTGTATTTATAAACCAAAAGCACTAGAATGCATGAAGATTCCCATGTGAGCGAATTAGAAGAAGACAACCGTCACTTAATATAAAGAACACTTGTTTCAGTTGAGCTTAGGGACGTTGAAGCAATTTGCTATTACATGATGGATTGTTCGTACTTTCGTGCAATCTTTCATTGCTATTATATTATTGTATGGAAGGATTTCATGACGACCTTGACCATGCATCACTGCCGTGCATGAAATGACCACTGCTAGGGCATGGTTTATTATATTATTGTATGGAAGGATTTCATGACGACCTTGACCATGCATCACTGCCCTGCATGAAATGACCAATGCTAGGGTATGCTTTATTATATATTTATTCATATATAATCAACGCACCCACTCATCACTTCACAGAAAATTTAGATTTATTTTTCCTCTGTTATTAGCGATCCGACGTTCTTCTGTCCATTTGTTTCAATGGGAGATAAAATTGGGCAAGTAGTCTCTCTGAAGAAGATAATGCGAGTGTTCCACAGGCTTGCCACACGCAAATTGCTCAGAAACGCCTGTTCTCATAGACAATGGAAGCTGCGTTGCTTAACAAGTTATTCTGATGAGTATAAGCGTATCAATGACAGCCTTCCAACTGATGTTCCCAAAGGACACTTTGCAGTGTACACTGGTAGAGAGCGCAGCCGGTTTATAGTTCCTACAAGTTATTTGAATCATCCCGTATTCCAAAAGCTGTTGGAAAAAGCCGAGGAAGAATATGGATTCCATCACCACATGGGACTCACAGTTCCCTGTGACAGGGTGACTTTCGAATACCTAATTTCTATTTTGAGAAATACTGGTTCCATAGTGGAAAATATAAAGTTGGAAGAGATACCTGAGTTCATATAAATATTGATGGTTTTGATGTCGAGCAACGCCACATTAGATTGCACTGCAGAATCAGCGCATATTTGAGGATCCTTTGTAATAATATATAACCTTCTTCTGTATTACATCCTTCGCAAAGTATAGTTTTTGTAGTACATTGATATGTTAAGTAAAAAATAATTTGATCCCAAGACATTATCTATGGTAATTTCATTTATGAAAATAATAAGTGATTTCATATATATATATTACAATTTATTCTCATTCAAATTTAAATGAAATTAGACAAAATGATTAAAAATGATTAATGGACGATGGAATGCTTATTTTGGATCTAAAAGATTTGTAAATCAATAAACTTTTGGCTTTAACATAAGAAGAAGCTCCCCTTATATGAGATAGGAAGATGCTCCACTCTTTTTATCTTATATAGATGTAATATTTTGGGTTGTAACATTTTTAGATAATCTTAAAGAAAGATAGAAAAAATCCAAAAATACTTGAAATTATATAATCCCAAAATTAAATACACCCTATCCCATTCTCTTCATATAAGGACTATATACCCCATTGAGAAATGTCATGTCCCTATTTTCGGTAGTGCCATGGTCAAAACACTAATAACTCCATCCCATGGGGTTCTAGTATTAAATTAACAATAAGGGAATATTTTGAGGCTAAGTTACCTTAAGAATTAATTAAGTTAGCTAAGGAATAAATTATGGCCAAAAAGTATTTTGTATTAAATTAATTTAGGGAGGGATATAATATTATTTTGAATATTTAAATTTTATTTAAATGTAATAGCTAGTTGGAAAATGAGATAAGGTGGGCCAAAGAAATTGCCTAGTAAAAGAAGGAAACTTGAAGAAAAGCTGCCAAATCTAAAAAAATAGGAAAGAATAGCTAAGAATAGCTAAAAAAGTGGATAAAGCATAGAAAGGATGGTTTTTGGCAGAAAGGCACGAAACTAGGCAAAAAAGCTAGGAAAAGTAGGAAAAATGTAGTAAAATCCAAGAAAAGAAGGAAAAAAAGGAAAGACAAGGCAAAATCAATGAAGCACAGAAAAATAATTCACAACACATAGTAAAAGCATCATAAAGCAAAGCTTTCCAATTTAGCTTACGAGGGCGCATTAGGCCAAGATAGCTTGCACAAGAAGTCACTTAGTCTATCAAAATAAGGAATTTCTCCCTACTCACATCTTTTGGTCATTTGGGTTTTGGTTTTAGATAGATCTGAGCCTTTAAAAGACTTGAGAGATGCGCTCCTAGTCATACTTGGGAGATGTGCCCCTATTACTTATTCTACTTGTTGTGTCTTCAACTACATCTCGTGGAGGGTGGTATCTAGCTTTTAGAATTGATTTTATTGTAGTTCATTTCAGTTATTTGTAGGTCCTAATACCACTGCAGGTCATTCGAATCTATGGAGAACTTTTGATGGTATAGTGGGTTTGAAATCGAGAGAGTGTTGTTCATTTCAAGTGAGTTCCTTAATGTACTGACAATGAGATGTATGATGATTGTTATGGCTATCATATTTGTTGATATTTGATGTAATTAATGTCCTTTGGACTATTATATGTCATTTCTAAACTTTTTTATGCAAACATTAAATATCGAACTAAGTTTTTCATTACATGCTCTAGATTTTCACTGATTTTGACTAGTTTTCATAAATGAGTTGGTTAATTCACTTCTTCTCCATGAAATTTGATTATGTAATTTTCTAATGTGATTTAAGGTCATATAGAAATCAATACAATTCTAATTATATACTTTCGAGGCCCTTCAATTCTCCTAAATTCGAGTTGAAAACTAGTAATCTATGTAGTCTCGAATTGGGAAATCTTGCTTTTGGAGCCCCAATCTACCAAATAGACCTCTCTAGATTTTTGAGACATTCCTAATGCAAAGCCTCTTATAATATATACCAAATACCTATTCCATAACCCTTTCCTTAGTTCCAAAGCCTCCCATGTTCCCAAAAGTCAATTTTTAGTGTCTTACATGTCTCACCCTCGGGAAGTGTCAAGTTAATCCAATTCCAAGGAAATAGTTTGTGTTTCAAGGAATTCTGCAACCGGTGCAGACACCGCTTGTTCCTTTACCCTGTATGATACACATATAGAACAAAAAAAACACAATAGTATATCCTTCCCCTAGATAGTTCATTTACTGAATATGAAACAACTCTCATACCTCAGACCTGAATGCTTTTGTCCTTATTCTAATTGTTCCACATGTAATCTTCAACACCTGCAATGAAATATCAAGAAACAACACGACAATATGAGAGTATCATGACAAATTAATAACGTATGTTAGTGATCAAGGAATCTAACAATATTTAATTGATATTGACACAAATTAAGTATGGGAAAGAGGAACACTTTTGTTTTAGTGAATAAAAGGTAAAGCTACAACCAAAGACTTGATATTGCCAGATTTGTCCTCCACAATGGGCTTACAACACTTCTGACTCACAAAAATATCTTCACATATAGACTCACTCAAAATTTCCTCTAAACCAGATCTCAGTCCAACAGCATAAAGGAATTTTCTTTTGGCCTCCTTCACTCCCTCCATGAAGGTTTCATTTATAGGCCAAATGATATGAGATTCACTTAGGAAATGGATAGGAGGTGATCCCAACAGGTGAGGAAGGAGAATGCCACATCTCCCTAGCTAGTAGGATCCAACTCCATGGAGGATTTCGCAAGGAAGATTCTAAAATATTATTTTTTCAAGTTTTAGGTCCACTAGTGCTCGTGGATGAAGGTGAAAAAGCGTCAACACTTCTTTCTCACAAGAGAAGAGCACCGATGGTTCATATTGTCAATAGACAAAAAAGCATCGACGCTCTTTTCTCCACAGGATAGTGCGCTAATGACGCTTTGTCATAGCTGAGAAAAGGTGTCAGTCTTGTTAAGGATGAAAAAAGAAAACTACTAAAGGAATCTCTAACTAGGATCTCTAAAAGGTCATCAGGAAATAGTGTATTTTTCATGTGCAATAGAATGCCCCCCAAAGTATGAAGCTAGAAGAATGTGATAGGTGAAATAATTTTCTATAAATCAATCTGGTATTAGAGGCAGTAAGAGATGAGTTCACAACTAACATAAGACTAGTAAATGACTTATCTGACTCAATCATGGTTGTGGACCAATACACTATAGATCCATGAATATGACCATGTTATGGCTACCAAGAATATAATGTAGATCCATGATCAATGACACAGAGAACGGAACATGGCTACGGAACATACAAAGTAGATCCATGCTCTCCAAACCTAGTACTAGACACAACCACGAAACATACAATGTGGATCCATGTCATGAATCCAAATAATATTCCATTGCAACCTGAGGATAGGAAATTCTGCTGATTAAACCTAATTACTCACGGTCTTCATTCCAATCCCTAACTGATATGATTCTAGCAATGTGAATAGATGTCTTGACATTGAACATGGCAGAAACCACTTGATTACCAGTCATTGAGGTATATTGTTAACAAGTGCGAGGGAAATCACCATTAATGTCAATGATCCCCAAGTTATCTTAGTACATTCTCCCAAGTGTGAATAGATGTTTTAAAGTCGAACACTTGATAACATATTTCAATCAAAGGTCATTGACGAAAACCTGCTGTCGAAAGTAAGGAAACCTGCCATTAAGGCATGAAAGCTTCAAGGTACTTGACTAGGTTTCTAAATCTATTTCATGGATGATGTGTTGAAGTCAACAGGAATAGACTCATCGAGGGAGGGCTATAATGTTTCCCTCGTCATCAAATCGAAACATCGAACAAAAGTTGATTTTGAAGTGATGAGACAACCATGAAAATGACTCATACATGATCGACTTTGTAGGAAGTTATAGTTATTGATGAGTTCAATTTCGGAAGAGACATCCTTTGTACAATTTGAGGCATGACAAGTGAATTGGAAGCATTGACTTGATGAGATAGAAACTAGGTGTAATGCAAGGAATATGAAAACACATTCTTTGAATTGACTCAAAGGAGTAAGAAGACTCACAAAAGTGGATCGACTCGGAGACAAGCTGAGGACCCAACTGTTTAGAAATGCAAATGCAAACAAGTGCCATATTCAAAGGTAGAATGTGAGCTGCCATAAAAAAAATGAAAAAATACTCCCCTTTCCCTTAATTTCCCCATCACGAAGGATGAGTGCCTCTTTTCGTTTTTATGAGTTCAAAGAGGGTAACAAACACTCGTTGTAGCTCATCAAGCGACGAGTCCATTCTCACATGTTTTATGAACATGAGAAAGGAGGGGTTTGTCCCCAAAAAGGGTCCTTCATCATTTGATTTTATGAGTCCGATGAAAGTGAACTTAGTATCGTTCATGTTTAGAGAGTCTGAACGAAGACACAAGGAGATTCCAAAAGGTTCTTTTTCGTCAATTTAGTTCCTAAGGCCCGAGAAATTATAAAATAATGCCTCAGAGAACTCTTCTGGCTGATATCAACCAGAGTGTTCCTTTTTCGTAAATAGGCCTAATTGGTCTGGAAAAGAGATAATATACCACTCACTAGTCGATCATTTTGATACTTTTACAAGTGTGAATGTAACAAGTTCGCTTGGAAATATTTTTGTGATTTTAAGGAGACTAAAAAGAGCTTAAATATAACTCTATGATAGGTTCTCTTTTTCATAATCTACTTTTTATGAGTCTAAAAAAGAAGCCAAAGGAGACTCGACACTATTTTACTAGGTTTTTAATGAGCATGGGAAAAGTGTAAAAAACACTTGATACTTTTTCATTTTCACCCTAAAGTATGAAAAAGACAAAAAGAACTTATAACATAGCCATGAGCTCTACTAATTTGTCCTAGAAATATTGAAAACCATATTAGAATCAACTTCAACATAAAACTATAGGGAACCAATGATAAAACCCATAATATTAAAGTAATTTTGAAATTAGAGTAATTTTAATTAAATGATAAAATATAATAAAAAAGTCAAAATCATAAAAAAAGGGCAAATAGTAAAAAGTTTTTACCATTTGGAGAAGGTGAAGTTTGTGCAAAGGGAGAAAATATTCATTTGTTGATTCCAGGTGCTACCGTCTACCATTTCTGAAACCATTTGAAGCAGGTAAGTGCCAATGCCTTTCCTTTTGTGTTCACAGTGGTGTTTCCATATTTTTTGACAGAATTTTGGGGTTTTTGGGGTGTTTCCCCAATGGGAACACACGCTTGGAACGACGCTATTTTTCCCTGTCGGGGTGAGCATCGACACCCTATCGTGTTGGGACAAAAGCATCGAATTCCCTCTATCCACAACCAACAGAAGCACCTGATAGCGACGCTCTGTAGTGCTGGGACAAAGGCATTGTAGGCTCTCTGTCTGCAACCAGTAAGAGCACCGGGTGCTCTGTCTACATAGAGGAAAAGTGTCATGACTAGGGAAGCTCCAAAACCTTCCCCTCTAAACATCAAAATTCATATTTTTATGCTTCCTTTAACTGTGATGTGTGTTTAATGTGTGCTCACAATTTTTTGCAGGCGCAAAAAGAATCTACATCATGGTAATTTGGAAGGAACACAAGCATGAAACAAAGGACTATCAAGCAATTATTGATCTAGCTACCATGGTGGCTCTTCGAGACTGTGGGTTACTCAAGTACTTTAGAGTTCCCAGGATGAAGGCCTATATACGTATTTTAGAGTATATCATTTACATGTGGGACCTTGACCAATGAAATGTTATTGGTCATTTACATGTGGGACCTTGACCAACCCACTGACTATTGATATAGATGACATATACTTCCTTAGTGGGTTGTCTCGTAGAGGGAGACAAGTGGTTCTATTTGGACCACGGGGTGGTGACTCCACATTAGATGACCTGGTTAACAAGTACTATTCATTAGGGACACATTCCCAAGAGGGTAAATTCCCCATCAAATGAATAGTGGATCCCCATTGAGGACGATGGTTTACACCATTGGGAAAGTTGTTGGGACCATATCTTCCCATATGACCACCAAGGCACACATGCTATATGCCATATAGTTTATGGAACCTATAGTCTTCAGCTGGTGCGAAGGTATGCTAGTCATCGTAAAGGACCAGTTGAACAAGTGCAGACAAGGACATCTCAAGCAGTTTGGCTATGGAGTAGTGATAGTATCCTTCCTCTTGGAGAGGGTACCTCATATGAGACCTCTGGTAGCCATGAGCAAGTTAGATGTCGAGGATCCTAGGATGCTCATATGGGTCTATCTCATAGACCATCATGGTGGTGGGGATTCCAAGTTTGTTTACGGATCGGTCTTCTTTTGTTGGTTGAGGAACCAGTTACTTATGATAGAAGACTATTCCTACGAGGGAGAAACATTTCGTGAGGACCCACAACTTCCTCTACCATAGGGAGAGGAGTGGGATCACTGAGGTAAGAAATGTGCTAGCAATTATGTTTTTAATTTTTAATTTTTTATTATTTTTATCTTGTAATACTGAGATATGTGAAAATGATTTGTGCAGACATTGGGCCTACTCGTCCAGCCGGAGCATCACCTATTGAGTGGTGAGTAGCAGTTAGAGACATGGTGGTTCATCTCACTGAGGTGGAAGAGGAGCTTGGGGAGATAGAGGAGAACCTACAATGTTTGACTGTAGGGATCCCCGATGTTTCTACCGATGACCTACCTAGATGCTACCAACGTTAAACTACGGGAGTCTCAGGTCAGTTTGCTAAGCTACTCCGTAGAGTGGCTTAGGCCATTATGTTCTAACATAAGCACCACTGCCATGACAAGTCCACAAAGACTTCTCATGTTTCTATATGTATTTACACTGAAAGCTTTGAAGCTTCAAGTTTTACCCTGTATATGTATGTTTTGAACTATGACAGTCCTATACTTTAGGCAATTTGAAAGCTTGTTGCTTCAACACATTTTGTATCTCAGTTTTACAGTTATATATATATATATGAAAAACTTTATTTACAGATGTGTGTGCGATAATTTGATGGGTGAATGTATGCCTACTTATGAATTCAAAATTCATGTTTTTTTGTTATAATGAACTTAACTATGAGTAATATACCTATCTAGGAAAAAAGTTTCGAGGGAATTAGGCACAACATTCAAGTGTCTCGGAATGTGTTGATATGATACTTGCTCAAAAGAACTTATAAGAGCATAACCCTTCAGAATGTACAAAGGAGTAGGGGGTTATGGATGGCGTATACTCAGTTTAGCTGTTGAACAACTAATTTCGAGTCTACGTAAACCCTAATCTCCCTTACATCATTGGATAGGGATTCCGTCAACAATCCAATCATCGCATGATACTCTACGAGATTATTGGTTGAAGGCCCTAAACAAACACCCCCCGAATTCACCATATCACTAGTAGGAGAGTACAGTACCCAAGCCTCTGATGCAATATTCAACATGTAACGATTATCACCATCCATGAAACCGATAAAAGTGGTCATCGGTCCATTAAACATAGAACATACATAAGAAGGGTTGTGAAAAAACACACTTTTCAAAACAAGACACACAACAATCTATAAACAATATCTACAAAAAAACCTATGCTAGATTACCTAAGCATAGTATCTTTTAAGGTAGAGCCCGTTGCAGGGCTCTCCCAAGGGTAACCCATCATATTCCGCTAACTCATATGCACCTTTTTCCAAAACACAACTGATAACATAAGGTCTATTCCACAAAGATTCAAATTTATCTTCCCCCAGCTTATCATGTTTCTGGTCATATGTCAAGACCATATCTCCTTCATTGAAAGAGCGAGGCTAAACAGAACTGTCATATTGGGATTTCATCTGTTGTTTGGGTTCCTCATTAGCTAAAGTAGCATCACGATGAGTTTCATCAATCTTAGTTAAATACATAAACCATTATTCTTCTATAGTGGTGTTAGGAAAAAGTTACACAACAATATTTAGACAAGGAATTTTGCATTCTATAGGGAGAGTATCCCCTAGTCTGTACACCAATTGCAGTGGTGTGAAACTAGTGGAAGTATTTACAGTAGTCCTATAGGCCCAAAGTGCAGAAAGCAGTTGCAAATGCAAATTTGATTTGGCCTGCCCTACTTTCTGTTGAATAATGGTTTTTAAAACTTTGTTAATCGCTTCAACATGACCATTAGCCCGAGGGTATTAAGGCGTAGAGTTATCATGTCAAAATCCTAACTTCGTACTCAATTCTTCCATCATTTTATTCTGGAAATGTGACCCATGATCAGTCACAATGGCCCTAGGAATCCCAAACCTAGAAATGATATGGTTAAATAGGAACAACACAACTTTTTTTTTGTCTTCGTCATATGTGGGCATAGCCTTAGCCCATTTAGTAAAGTATTCCATAGCCACAATAATGTAGCCATGCCCCATAGCTGAGGTAGGTCTATAATGCATGAAATCTATGCCCCATTTTGCAAAAGGGCCAACCGCTACGACAGGATGGAGTAGAGCTAGATGGGTGCACTTCCTAGAGGTAAAAAATTGATAGGGAGGGAATTTATTGACAGTTTCAATATAGTCTTTGAAAATTTAAGGCCAAAAATACCCTGCACATAAAATTTTATGGGCAGTAGCCAACCCGGAGAGGTGACTGCCACAAGCTCTACAGTGGCAATCATTCAAGACAATTTCATCTTGTTCATGGGTGAGACAACGTCGTAATATAGAATCGACACCACAAGGATATAAGTTATCATTTAAAATGAGGTAATACTTATCCTGGTGGCGGATGTGATGACGCTCATCCCGAGTGGTATTGGGCTGATATTGTTGGGTCTAGAGATAGAGAATAAAGTCTCCATATCAGGGATCAGTTGTGCTAATGAGAAACACAAATTCATCAGGTAATGAATCGATGGGATCCTTTTCTTTAGTAACACGGGGAAGGTCACACATGAGCTATGCAAAAACAAGTGACTTCTTCAAAGTGGTTTTAGAAAATTCCAACTTGAACTCCTGGAGAATAAATATCCAACATGAGTATTTGCCCCGAAGTACCTAATGAGTCAAGACATAATACATGGGGTTGGAGTCTGTATAGATAGTAGTTGTGCAGAGCAGGATGTAGTGATAGAACTTCTGGATCGTGACGATTGTGGCCAAAGCGAGTTTCTCCACATGCAAGTATTGGGTTTCAGAGTCAAGAATACTCTTACTAGTGTAATAAATCACATGTTCTTGTTCGTGTTCGTCAGTCAGAACTAGAACCATACTGATGGTTCACAAGGATGAAACCACATACAGGGAGTAATCCTTTGTATAATCAGGTGGTTGCAGCACAGGTTCATGCATCAGAGCATGATTGAGATTGTTAAGCGCATGCTACACTAAGTCATCCCAAAAAAAAAGAGTTTCCTTTTTTTAATAGACGCATGAAACCATAAGTATTTTTTGCATAGTTGCTAACTAAATGATGTAAAATGTTTTCCTTCCCTTGCAAAATTTGGAGTTATGTTACATTGGTGAGAGCAGGTAGAGCCAAGATGGATTCAATCTTCAAAGGTTCAATACGGATACCATCCTTGGACACATGAAACCAAGCAGTCGGCTAGTTTCAACACAGAAAACACATTTATGTGGGTTCAAACGAATGTTGAAATGATGACATCTAAGAAAAATTGCTCTCAGATGATCCACGTGGTGATATCGCTCCTTCGAATGAGCAGTAAGGTTGTTAGGATAGGGATCCACAATGTCCTTGATATCATGAAAAGCATATGACATGGCACGTTGAAACATAGTGCCATCATTTTTTAAGCCACACAAGAGTTTCTGATAGGAGAAGGTCCCCCATGGGAATATGAAAGTTGTCTTATGTTGATCTAAAGGGATAATTTCGATCTGATTATATATGGAGAAGCCATCCATGAATGATAAGTTGACACTTTCGGCACAATTATCGATAACTTGATCGATGTAGGGGGTAGAGAAATTGTCTTTTGGACAACCCCGATTCAAATCCCTAAAGTCGATACAATCCCTAATAGTACCCTAATTTTTGTTCATGGGAACTATACAGGACACGCATTCCATCAAAGGCATGGGGTAAATAAAACTAGCCCTAATAATTTTTTCAACTTCCTCCTTAATGGTTGCTGCTTTTCACAGATGTACCTGGTGTAATTTTTGGTGTACTGGATTGGCACCAGGGTAGGTTTTAATCTTATGGATGATAATGGAGGGATCAATCCCTAGAATTTCATCATAAGTCCAAGAAAATACATATATAAATTCCTTGAACAACATAGTATATGAATGAACCTCTAAAGGTGAAGAATTATGGCCTATTTGAATGATCTTTGAAACACCAAGTTTCATTGATATATCCACCAGAATGGTTTTGGTAATATTGCATAAATTACCCTCAGATTCACCACCACGAATGAGGGTTGGGGACTGAGGGTTCGTGAGTATATCAGATGAAGCCATGGACGTGAATTACTCTCCTACCACATGGAAAGGGCGAAGGAAAGAAGATCTATGGTGATGATATTTCCAAGGCGTCTCCTCTAGGGACATAACTTCCATGATGGATTCGTCAGAGATAAATGTATGTGAAATATAATCAAGAGATGTGGGGGGCTGTCTAACCAATATGGTAGATGATAGGGATTGGAGGCCACCAACAGATGATCATTGATGGTGGCTTCACTAGTGGTTTGAATGGAATTGTATACTTACTCAAAAGGACTAAGTGACATTGATTCAACAATAGATTTTCCTTTGTCTATGATAGAGGTAGAAATCATATTTATGGATGTGGTTTGCGAAGTAGGAGGAGGATTTTAAAACAGAAAGACTCCCATGAGTGAAGAGTCTTTAAGAAGTCCTACTCCAATGTTATGATACAATGGGGTAGTTATAAGTGGAATGTTGTTTGCATTATTCATAATAACATTAGGTGTAATGAAATCTAACTGATCTATGGTAACAATCCTTCCTTGGAATGGGAACTGGACAATCCAAAAAATGAACGATGCTACAAATTGCATAGCATAGAACTAGTTGTGACCTAAGACTAGGTTGTAATCCAAAGGAGAATCCATGACTTCAATATGAATGGAAACTGATTTCCCCCCCATTTATACTTGGAGAGAGGGAATTAATCCATATGATTGAAATACATGACCATCAAAGGCCTTGAGTGTGGTAGGTGAATGATTAATCTTAGGAGAACTAAAGACTCTCCAACAAGACAGAGACATGACCAAAGTAGAGGCTCCCTCATCCAATACGGTGAGATGGACGTTCTTTCCAATAATCTTTGTGGTTAAACTGAAAGCCAACATATGTGAGAGCCTAGGTTTAACATCATCGATTTTCAAAGCAATGATGTTACTATTCTCAGGATCCATAGCTCCAAGCATTGTTAGAAAAAAATTTCGCTGTGTGGGACAAGTTTGAAGTACCTCTAGGGCCGACATAGCACAGGGTTCTTGGGCCAAATATTCTACAATGTTATAGTATTGGAAAACATGTGGGTTAGGATTAATAAAGGACTAACGAAGTGTACACTTGGGTGGGAGAAAAATTGCATCAAGCATAGGTTTCTCAATGTCAATACCATTACTTGGAGGGGGGGTGGAAGCTGAAGGTTTATTAGATGTAACCTCATCAGGTTTCGTATATGGAGGGGGGTCATAACTATGTGCTCTTGTATTAGGGTTAATTGTCTCACTTGACATCATTTTTAATTCATCAATGGATGAAGAAGGCCCATGCAAAGATTGATGTTTAACCAATTGCTATTGGGAAGGGAAAGGGTCAGTAAGAATTTCCAAGGTGGGTGAACTTTTCAAAAACTTGTTAACTTCCTCTCGATGAGGACACTCTTTGGTGAAATGATCACCTCCACATATTTGGAATGGGTACTTTACCTTTATCTTATTTTTGGAATCGACATCAGGATTTTGTGGTCTATTACCTTCCTATTGATTATCAGATTTCTTCGATTTGTTTTTACCTTTCTTTTTTGCACCTGAAGATTCAACGGATTGAATCACATTTACCTCGGCAGAAACAACAGGATGGGGTGCAGTTTTCGGGGGTCGTTCTAGTTGAAATACTGGTGTGGTGGGTTGATTTTTCTTCTTATTATATTTTGCTGCTGTTAGAGTTTGAACTGAACCAAAGATGTCATCTGCAGGTGGTTTATTTGCATGTCTTCCCATGTCCGATGTGGGATGAGGAGGACGAGGAATTAAATCATACAGAGTACTTGACTGGGAATAAACCAAGTATAAGTATTGGGCACGGATAATACCTTGCTCCTCCGTAACAACGCCTCCCATGGAAACATCTCTAGCAATAGGGGGAAGTAAATATTTTGTAAACCAATAAGCAAGTAGTTGATCAAGAATAAGAACTTTAATTAACCCACGTCTTCATCTCCATTCATGGATATGATCAGAGATATGAGTTGAGGTAGTTTGTCGAATCGAGGTTAACAGGTCTGTACCTATCTCATACTAGATTGGTAGCTGAAAATGAGATAAAAATGCCATTTCTAAAGCACTAAAATATGAGAAAGAGTGACGTGGTATCTCTATATACCATTTTGCAGCAATGCTTATGAGGGTTCTCTGAAATAATTTTAAACAGATTGAACCATCCATCAAAGAATTTGATGAACACCATAGATGAAAATTCATCATATGGTTCTTAGGGTATTCATCGGGTTTGTCATCAAATTTTGGTATATCTGAAAGTAATTTGACCAGAATGGCCAGCCATGAGGGATCATGATGTATAGGATCGTTAATCAATCTCGACAAATATGGCAGATCTAAAGTAGCCAGAAATGGTAATTTTTTATTGGGTTGAGGATACTGGTAATATTGGTATGGAATTTGTAGACCAATAGGACCATAGGAAGATTGATAAATGGGGATAGCTGATGCCCCCACAACTAGTTGATTTGGTGATTGGTTACTAGAAGTTCCACCGAACGGTGGGCCTCCAAGGGGTGGGCCTCTAGAAGGTGGTGGTGGTTGTGGCGGGCCTCTAGGAGGAGGTGGTGGTGGTGGTCCTCCTAGTGGGGGTCCTCTAGATGGTGCACCTCCATAAGGTGGTCCTCAAGGTGGTGGTCCTCTTGGTGGCGGTCCTCCAGATGGTGGGCCTCCAGGTGGGGGTCCTCTAGATGGTGGCCCTCCAAGTAGTGGGCCTCCAAGTGGTGGTCCTCTAGGTGATCCCCTAGGTCCTCTAGATCCTCCAGATCCTCTAGGTCCACCAGGTCTTCAAGTTCCTCTCGGTCCTCTTCGGGGTCCTCTAGATGGCCGGCTTGCGGGCGGGCCACAATACCATCTAGCAGTGTTTACAAAAGCTCCTCTGTAGGATGGGACATTAGACCAATTCGGTTGTCCCCAAGGGACAAACACATTTCCATGGTAAGGCATTCCGGGATAGACTACCATGAATGGTGTTGGTTGATAAGCTTGGTGAACCATAGGTAGTTGATTCTCAGGATAAGTATATCCCCAAGAAAGTGGAGTAACGACGGGTTGGATCCATGAGGATCCTCCCTTGCCAGAAGGACTTACAACCATAGTGTTATTAGAAGGAGGTATTTTCGCTGCTAGTGGTCATGTTGGTAAGTTCTGCTCGTACTAGAAATGGTTCCTCTAGTAGATGATGGAAATTGGGCTAGGGAATGTCCCCCACATGTAGAAACTATCAGAGAAGTTGAAATGGATGGGGATTTTTGAGTAGGAGTGGGGGTTTGAACTTGATTTTTTGTAACCAAATTTTGGGTCGGTGACTCTAGTAGAAGAGCTACACGAGGTGGTGAAAGGGAATGATACCTAGGTGGAGTTGTCCTTGAAGGACTGGGAAGAGGATATATACTTCTCCTCCTCAAATTTTCCATGCTTTGGCGCAAATGCTCAATATATTCTTGAAAATACTTCATTTTATGGATCATTCTGGATGAGTCATCTTAAAGGGGAAAGTAAATATCGCTCTAGTTCATTTGTAGTAGTTCCATATTCAATAATGGACTGTCCTAGGGAGTTTCTCCAAGAAGAAGCATTTGGAACATATTCCACTTCTATGGCTTCATCAAGAAGGTGATTGAATTTCCAGTTCGATGAGACAGATTGACCTTCCATTCGAAAGTGAAAGGTTGTGTCAGCTGCAGCAGGGAGTTGGAACAAAGGATTATCATAAACAAATAAATATTCTCTAGTTTCCGTAGCTAAAGTATTTTTTATATGAGCATCAATAGAATTTGGTAGTTCCATGGTTTCACCTTTGTGTCCTTATACAATAGGAGGAGATTCAGGTGGTAAATCCTACAATCTATGAGAACGCCTCACAAATTTCTCATCTAGGGTGATGGCTGAAATTTTCTACCCTAGATCAAAACAGAAGAAAACACACACAAACAAACCTACGCAAGCTAAGGCTACAAGCAGACTTAAATGACAGGATGAGATGAAGATATCCAGTCTCTCACTAGTATTTTCAAGTTGTCACAACTCGCGATATACCGCAGGGTCCAACAGTGAAATGTGACAAGGAGGATTGGGATCGTACGCTTTCCTGAACACCCGATTACTTAGATGAAACATGTGTAGTAGCTCCCCGAGTGTTGTTATTGGTTTATTTCTCCAATAAGATGGCCTAAGGTATTTTATCATATGGTTAAGGAATCCTAGAATGGTCTCCCAATATACACAAGGTACGTGGGATATCAAATTTGTGTTAGTGCTATCTAATGCACAACCGTTCCAAAGGGGCCCTTCAATATACAATCAAGTACATGAAGTACCTTTCTATATACCTCAAGGGTACATGAAAGGCCATTCTATATACCAAAGGTACGTGGAGGAACCACACAGACCCTGGGATGTAGTGCAAGCATGAAACGATAGCTACAATGTTTAAAGACACTGAAACACATCTCTATCCTATCACTCAAATTACTATAAATTTTAGCCTAGGCTACTGTTTATTTTATCTAAATGGTTAGTGAATGTTTGTTAGGTGTATTTAAAATGAAATTTTTAATCTATATGTGATGCAACTTCTTTTTCCTTCAATGAGAATTATCTAGAGTAGGGAAGAGACCCTTTCTTTTTCTTCAAAAACACACCAATTCAATGCTACTTTCAACAACTCAATTGCAAGACTTAACAAACAATTCTTCAAACACAAAATTTTTTCACCAATAAGAATTCTAATTCTCTAGATCAAGAAAAGAAAAGGAAACCTCTAATGTTTATCAAAATTAAATTTTATCAATAACACCCAAAAAGATCTACTTGCCTAAATCACTCATGCACGCTAAGAATAGACTCTTCCTAAGCATAAACAAGACAAGATAGCTAGTTTCTTTTTGTATTTTCAAATATAATTCTGAAACATAAAGAACATAAAGAAGCTAAAGAAAACTAATTTAAGAGAGGCTACAAATACTCTCTTTCAAAACAAGCTTTTTAGAGATTAGACCACACAAATCAGAAAATCCAAAAATGAACTTTCATACAATTCCTTTTCACTACGACTCCTTTTCTAAAAGAGAAAATAATTTTTTTGAAACTGAGCTCAACAAGTGAGAATCATACTGTCGAAACCAGCAGACTCAGCAATCAAGCACTCAAGCAAAACACAATGGAAACTTTCAGAGAAATAAAAAAATAAAAAAAATAAAAATTGCAGGCAATATGGGAACCTACCTCGGCACACAGAAGCAGGCTGCACCAGAGCATTGATGGGATATCGATGCTTTTCGTCCACCACAATAGGGCATCGATGGTGCTCTTTGTAAACTATGAAAAGGCACTGACGATGCTGATTGTCAAGAGGCAAAAGTCTCCTATTGTACAACGATGCTTTGTCAGATCAAGCTAAGTGCATCGACAGATCTGTAAATGGAAAACATTAAAGATCTAGACAAGAAAGCAAAACTAAAATGAGTTGGACTGATAGAAGTAATAAGAAATTCCAAAAGAGGAAATTGATGGAGTAACAAGATGGATCACTTACCTTATCCACTGAAATGAGTTAATGAAGAAAATGTGAATTCCACAAGTGAGAAAGTTACCAAAAGTTGTAGATCTCAATGGATCAGCTTCCAGATTTGACTGGATCAAGCTATCCCTAGTGGATTCGTTACTTTTGTTTCAAGGAATTCTGCAACATGTACATTGCTTGTTCCTCTACCCTGTATGATACAAATATAGAACGAAAGAAACATAGCATTCTATCCTTCCCCTAGATAGTTAATTTACTCAATATGAAACAAATCTCATACCTTAGACCTAAATTCTTTTTTTCTTGTTCCAATTGTTCCACATGTAATATTCAGTACCTGTAATGAAATATCAAGAAACAACACAACAAGATGAGAACATCATGAAAAATTAACATCTTATGTTAGTGATCAAGGAATCTAACAATATTTAATTGATATTGACCCAAATTAAGTATGGGAAAGGGAAACAATTTTGTATTAATGAATAAAAGATAAAGCTACAACCTAATCCTTGATGTTTCCATCTTTGTCCTCCACAATGGGCTTACAAAAATTCTCACTCACAACAATCTCTTCGCATATAGACTCACTCAAACTTGCCTCTAAACCAGATCTCAGCCCAACAACATAAGGGTGCTTTCTTTTGGCCTACCAAATGATATGAGATTCTCTTGGGAAATGGATAGGAGGTTATCCCAATAGGTGAGGAAGGATAATTACACCTCTCCCTAGCTAGTAGGATCCAACTCCATAGAGGATTTATCAAGGAATATTCTAGAATATTCTTTTTAAATTTTTTAGGTCCACCGACGCTTGTGATTGAAGGTGAAAAAATGTTGGCGCTTCTTGCTCACAAGAGAAGAGCACTGATGGATCCTATTTTCAATATACAAAAAGGTGTAGATGCTATTTTCTCCACAGGACAGTGCACCGACGATGCTCTGTCATAATTGAGAAAAGGCGTCGGTCTCCTTAAGGATGAAAAAAAAATACAAAAGGAATATCTGACTAGGCTCTCTAAAAGGTCATCATGAAACAGTGGATTTTTCATGTGCAACAATTTGAATATGCTTGTGTTCCCAATTAGAATTGGAGTAGAATTCAAAAATAGCTAATTTTTAAACATAAATGGTCCCATTATGGTGTGCAAATGATACTTGAGCTAGTGTATCCCTTGTTTCCTTTATTACAAGAGGGTTTTGATTTTGCGTACCTAGGTTTTGATTTGGGTGTATGGAACTGTAAACCTTCTGATAAGAGTTCCAAACCTATTTAATTCTATTGTGGATCACACCCTTGTCACCTCCCTTAGAGAGTTGTTGCATGTTTAAAATTGTCTCCTGAAATCCCAGTAAAAGAAATTATAGTTTGGTCTCACAACTTCCATTGCTTTGTTTCAAGTTTTGAAAAGATGAGTTAATGTACAATCAGATTTTATTGGTACATTACAATAAACTACCCAATATAGAAAATGCTTGTAATTAGTTACATAATGTACAAGAACAAGATAAACATGTGAGAGAACAAGCTTCTTAAGATTGGTTTATACTATAGTCAAAACAACTTATGACATAACTAAAGTTGGTGGAATGTTGTTGTTGGAAAGCTAATCCAAAATGATTAAGGTTTCGTGTACATAAAGTAAATAGTTTCAAAAATATGAAAGTATTCTAGAAATCCAAGAGGCCTATTTGAAAATGAAATCTAAGGGTAATTCTCATTGTATAAATAAATGTGGTTGTTTAATAATAAAGAAATGAAACTAGGGATTCATTTTATAACTGTTGTACAAAACCACTTCTATAACTCCTATTTTTTGTGTGACAATCGTGGCAACATTCTCTCTCCGTGTAATTTGTACACCTCTACCTATTTCCCTTGTTGAATTCTCTATTTGAGGGACATTTCCAGGAGTGATGTCTCATTATCGTTTACCTATTTCTCTAGGAGAAGACAAAGTTCTAAGCATTAGTGTGATATTTTTGGTATGTGATAGTGTCCATTCCATACTCTTGCTATGTCCATCCTCATTATGTGCTTTCTCTCAACATGAACGAACCCTAATCTCCCATGCATAAACTTATTTAAACCATAATTCCCACACCTCTCTCCACAATCACTTCATGCCCATTCTCAATCCATTGTTTTATGGACCCTCTCCTCATAGTTATCCATTGGTTGATCCCATCCTTAGTTTCTATGTGATCAGGGTCTCTTATCCCATATCCATGCTTCTCGTTGCATGTCTTTCAGTGTGGTGTCTCTTCTATTGAGTGTTATTTCAATTACACATTGGAGCAATGATTGTTGAATGCATTGAATTACAAAATACTATTATTATGGGAATTGATCCAAACCATAACTCTTGCATGGGACAGTTATATCTTATGCGAGACCATTCCACAGTGCTCTTTAATCAAATCATGAGATACTTCATTGTGACCTGTGTGTGGTCACCCTCACCAACCTTTTGCTATGGTTCTACTAGAATGGGTGTTGTGTTATTGTACCATCTCCACCAGGATCAAATTTCCAAGGAGCTATGTGCTATGGCACTTGATAGAACTGGAGATATATTCTGAATTCCTGTGAATTGGATCTTTATTGTGAATTAGAGTTATGTTGTGAAGTAGAGCTAAGTTGTGAATTGTCTTGTGAGACGATTGTTGGCTTCGACACATAGAATGGTTTTTTGGTATATTGGTACCATATTTATTTTTATTCTTCATACATATCGTTCTCTTGTAAAAATGGTTTTAGAAGCACACTAAATTTTGTTGGGGAAATATGTAAAAGTGCTCACTTTTTTTAGAATTTTTTGTATCAATATATTGTAGAAAGATGGGAGAGAATATAGACCTATATTTCTCTTTCATTTATTGCTGAATTGTAGAAAATGCATTCACTGGATTCTTTGGTTGAAGTGGTGCTCACTGGAAATGAAACCTATTTAGAGTGTGTAAGGAAGATTGAGTCCACATTTATCTACAATGAACTGGGGGTTGTCTCCATTACCTTTGACCCAAAAACACCAGAAATAGAGAAATATATTGTTGTGTGGAATAGTAGACACAAGAAATAATTCACACTAATTACTACAACAATAAGTGAAGAGTTGAATCGACACATATTGCCTACAACATCTTATTTTGTTATCTTAAAACAATTGAAAGATCTATATCGCTCACATTTTGAATTATATTTCATTTAGTTGACCTTAAAGTTGTTGATACTAGAAGTGAAAAACAATAACATTATGAATGTTTCCTTTGAGATTAGAGAAATCATGCATAATATCAAAACCATTTTCTGTGCATCTAAACCTTGCACTCTCTACCTTCGTCAGGTTCGTCAATCCCACACATTCACACTAACTTGAGTCACTTCAATCTACTAACAAACTAAATGACCTCACCTTCAAGTATCTAATGCATAATATTGCATACATAGAGACATATTTTGGAAAGAAGATAATCCATCCCACTGAAGATACCTTGTTCCTTGCGCAAAAAAAAAACAATTGAAATAAATTTCCAAGGGAGAGAAAAACAAAAGAGAACATGGAATAAATAATTTCATAGGTAAAGGGGGCGGGGGGGGCACGCACAATCCAAATAAGAGAGTTCATTTACATTGTAAACATTGTCGGAAGAATGAGCATGATGTAGAGAAGTATTGGGCCCCTTGGTATACCATTAAATAAAATCATAATCATAATAAAGAAGATGGAGGTTAATCCCGAGAGACTAGTAAATCTCTTTAATTTGCTCATTTTATTGTTGCACACTGGACTATTGGAACAAATAAGATCACTTAATTTTCATCATGGAAAGATACTTAGTTGCTTGATACTGGTTGAACATCCCACATGATATTTATGAATGTTTTTTTTTAGAACCGAATGAAAATATAGCTTTAATAGATTATATTTTTCAATTAAGTTCAACCTCAAACCAAAGAGAATTGGTTCCATCAAGATCAAAATGTCTTGATTGCATAACTTTTTGCTACATAATAATCTCTAAATTCCATAATTGCATATAATAATCGTGTTGCCCTTGGAAAACATTTGATAACAAGGAAATTCCATCCACATGTGTGATGGAATAATAGAGATAAGGAATTCCTAAGACAACCAAGTCATTATGATTGGATATGAAAATGCCAAGTTGTTGAAGTTGAAAGGATCATTTGCAAGAACTCTAGTAATTTGTAATATCTCTCTCAATATGAAGAAGGTACACTTTCATGCAGTCTTTTATGGCATGATAGATATAGAGACATGAAGTATAGCCATCTCCATTTTTTGAAAAATATTTGATTTTATGGTTTTCCCACCATTCCAAAGAAGTTTTACCAATGTGATGCATGCATTCTTGGTAGACATAGTAAACAACCATTTCATGGTCCCAAATTTAGAGCATGTATAAATTTAGAGTTCATGCATTATGACATGTGTGGCCTAGTGCATTTTACTTCTACCAGTCATAATAAATATCTCGTGACTTTTGTTTTTATGAATGCACCAAAATGTCTTGGGTATATTTATTACTTAACAAAAGTATATGAAGAATTTGAAACATTAAAAAATTTTCATGTATCGCTTGAAAATGGACTACAAACTCTCATTGCCATGATTCATACTGATAGTGGAAATTAATACACTTTAATTATTTTGAAATCTATCCTCGTCAACATGGGATTATCCATCAAACTACAATTCCATACAAGTGTCAGTAGAATGATGTGGTAGAAACAATGGATAGAACTATTATGAATATGCTACTCTCCATGTTATTTTTCAAGAATGCCAATTTGATGTTTAGGGGTGATGTATATTTATGTGTAGTCTATTTGCGAAAATGAATTCAAACTCATCCTCTTGGAATAAAAAAATCCACCTAAAATATTGTCTACGTGCATTCATTTGGTGAGGCATCAAAGGTTATTTGGTTCCACCTATTATGCCTTGATACCAAAGGAAAAATGACATAATCGTGATGCACATAATCATAAATTCATTTTCCTGGATACTCAAACAAGACCTATAACACCCGTTTTTTACCCTAGTATGTAAAAGGATGTAAATATTGATTAAAATGATAGAAGATGAATATACTGTCTAGAATGACCAAATTATGTAAATTTTTAAACTTTCACTCTTTAATTAAAATATAGGACTACTGCAGACCGAAGGACAAAAGAAGAGACGGGGGACTATATTTCATCAGGCATGAGAGAGATATTATCTAAACACTAATATTAGAGGGAAAAAGGATCCCAACCCATACATGGTACTTTTCCACTTTCTTTTGAAAAGGAAAAGTCTCCATCTGCATGGATTTCAAGTGGCTAGCTCTTATCACTTTTGGTGGCACTTGGCTAGCCTCAATATTGGATATAAATAGCGTGATATAGCCATAATTACATTTCAATTCCTTCATTCCATAAATAGTCATTTTTTCTATAGACCTTAAGGGAACCTATTCCATCCATACCGCCATCAATTTACCATCATCACCTTGCTGCACACAAAGAAACAAGAGAAAAAAAAACTCCATGGAGCCCTGGAAAGAAATTGGGGTAACAAACCTAAGGTACTATTATCTTAGAGAAGGGAGATCAAGGTATTTTTTAACTCAAAGAAGGGAGCCCCATTCCTTGGTTAAGGAATAGTTGTAGTTAGAAAAACCATGACCTTCTTATATATTGATAATCCCATCTCGGGGGTGGCCGATCAAAGTAAGATTTGGATTGACAGAGCCTATGGTTGGGTGCAATGTCCTTAGTCTGTAGATAGTTGGTTTAATTTTCTAGATAAGTATTTGTTTGTGTATGGAATGTGTTGTGGAAAATTAATGAAATGAATTTATTTAAATTGTTGTTGAATTTTTAATGAAATTAATGGCCAATAGTGAGATTGATTTCATTGCAATTATGTTTTCCTTGTTTCCATACACGTTTAAATTAACTATTTTTTCAAATAAATTCATAATTCCACATTAAACCTCAATTAAACCATTAGAATAACATATCAGGGTAACATCAGTGTTTCTGGTTAAAATTCTGTATGTATCATAGACGAACTAGTATTGTAGGGTCATTAGGTCCGTGAAACCACAAATGCATATCTTGTTTATGATGAAGGTAAGGTAAACTTTTATTATTTTGAGAGATGTCATTTTTCTTGAATTAATAAAAAAGAGAGTCTATTGAAAGAAACTTGATCATTTAGAAAAAAATTCCCATGTAAATTTCTTTTATGAAGATGAAAATGAAAATCAACATCTTGAAGAGGGGATACCTATATTTAATAAATATCAATAGTTTTGTTTTGAAGAACCATCTTACCCTCATGAAGAAAAAATCCATACCACTTCACTTGAACATAAAGTTCAAATGGGATATTCCTTTGAGAGGATTGGAAGATTAAATCTTGAATAGAATGAAGCACCACTAGTTGATCAACTTGGGTCTTCATGGAAAGTTTTGAAATGGGTCACAAAGAAACTTGAAAGTGTCCATCTAGATGATGATTGAATATGGGAACAAGAAATTATACCAGACAAGAATATGGAGGAGATGTAGATAATTAAAGATCGGGTTATGTTGAATATATGGATGCCTTAGATGATTTTGAATTGGATTCATATGCTAACATTGAACCAAATTCCTTAGAAAAATAGCTTGTTAATGATGAGTGGAAATAAGCCATCAATAATGAGTTTGATCAACTCATTAAGAATGAAAATTTGATGTTGGTGGACCCTCCATTTGGAAACAAACCAACTCGATACGAGTGGGTATACAAGAACATGTATAGATAAAATGGCTTACTTGAAAATAATGAGATGAGGCTTGTGGAAGAAGGATACACATAAAATAAAGCGATTGACTATGAAGATTCATTCTCCCCCATAGTAAAATGGGATACAATATAGATATTATTATACTTGGCTACACATAAGGGGTGAAAGTTCATCCAATGGTTGTGAAGACTAATTTCTTGAATGCAGATATAAAAGACAATTCCTTCATGTTTAATCTAGAAGTAATTGTTGTTAAATGGAAAGAAAAAAAGGTATGTAAGATAATAAATTCATTGTATGAAATGAAACAAGCACCGCATGCATGGTACAAAAAGTGAATTATGATTATTCTGAAGTTAAATTTAAACCATTTTGATATTGATGATGCAACACTATTTGTAAAAAAAGTTGGAATATATGTTGTATATTATAATGTACCAATCAGATATGAATGTACATTAAATAATACTTACAAAAATTGAAACAAAAACAACAGAAATTATGATATCAAACTAATCTCTTTTGGCTAGGGTTCCAAAGAAATTTTAAAACTAGCATAGGCTCTGGAAGAGAGGATACAAGGCTATGATTTGATTTAGAATTATACAAGTCAAAAAATCTTATAAGAAGGTTTTTAATTCCATAGAAACTGTGGTGGCCACATTCTTTTCTCGGGATGGTCTGAAAACCATGTAGTTTTTTCTGATGTAATTGTAACTTCAGAACGTATTCACTTGTATTTCTTATGTATTGTACCCCGATGTTCATTCTGGGAAGTGTTTGTAATGCAATTGAGTCATGTCATGGCCTGATGTTCCGATCAAGAGTTTCTATAATGTAAACAAGTCATGTCAAGTCAATGTGGGTAACCCTCCTAATTTTCAAGGGTTAAAGTCCCCACAGTTCCGGGGTCCTAGGGTTGTTAGACTCACCTAGTGAAGTCAGCCCTAGTGAGTTATTGTGAAGTCGAGAATTAGTATAAATAGAGAGTGAGTCTCTCTATTTAACATATACTCACTCACACTCAGTTGTAGCGCATAGATGAGGGAGAATAAGTTGATGGGGATAGAAAGAAAGAGGCTACTGTTGTTGGGAGACCATCTTACTGTTTTGGTTTTTAATTTTGGTGTTGATTCTATCTCTGAGGAAGTTGTGGGGTTTTCTCCATTTATGGTTTTTTCAAGGAAAAACAATGTGTTCGTTGTCTCTTGTGTTTGATTGTTGTGCTTGTTATTCTCTCAGTTAAAGATCCTAAAATAATGCTAGCTTAATGTTAAAAATCTAACATGGTATCAGAGCTAACCTGAGAAGAAGACACTGTGTAGCTATGGGAACTAGGGCTTCCTACTTTTTGGATCTCTCTCCACATATTTTCAGGAAAAGAAGGTTGGGCTAACTCTCCTCCATAGGGCACATCTTTCTGTCGAAGTAGAATCTAATTCTGAGCTTTTTCAGTTTTGGACCCGACACTACTGCTGGAAATTAGGGATTTCCACAGAAGTGGAATTTTTGAGTGAGCCCAGGCCTGGATTGATCTCCTCCTCAAAATCAAAGATTAGAGATCAAGATAAAAGCATTTGGTTGGACAAAACTCTTGAAAATTCAAACCCTAATCTGGTCCTGAACCAACACTACAGAAATTCAACTCCAAATCCAGATCTGACATCTTGACCTGGTAAGATCTAAATATTTTGTATTTCCATTTAAGGTTCTCAGTCAAGATGTCTCATCATACAAAGCTTGATGAAAATCTTGAGGGAGCTGATAACATCTGATCGTGGAAGTATAGGATCTCCCTGGTCTTGGAAGAAAATGAGTTGGACTCCTACATTAATGAGGAGGTTCCAGTTCCATAGGAAGATGAGGCTTAGGCCTTACATAAGAAGAAGTTGGTTATGGCAAAGAGGATTATTGTTGATTCAATCAAGGATCACCTCATACCATAGGTGTCCTCCCTCAAGACACCTAAAGCTATTTTTGATTCCCTAACCAAACTATTTGAATGGAAGAACATAAACCAGAAGATGACTCTAAGGAACCAGTTGAAGAATGTAAAGATCTAGAATAAGGAGACCATCCAGTCATACTTCACACTGGGGTATCCTAGATCAAAGCACAACTTGAAGCAGTAGATGAAGAAGTGGAGAATGCGGAAATTGTGATGACAACCTTAAATGGTCTCCCTAGGTCATGGGATTCTTTCATCAAAGGAATCTATGCTAGGAAGAAGCTAATCAAGTTCAGTAGAATGTGGGAAGAATGTTCGCAAGAAGAAGCTCGAGTAGAATCTCGAGAAGAAAAGATGAGAAGTGAAGATCAAGCTCTCATAATACACTCTAATAAAGGTAGAAGGGGAAATCATCATCATCAAGGTAAGCATTCTCATCAGAAAAATAATTTGTAAGAAGGGATCCATCCAAACTCAGATGTTATACATGTGATGAAAGAGGACACTTTGCTAGAAGTTGTCCCATGAATAAGAGCGGATCCAAGAAGAAGAAGAACTCCAAAAGAAGACATCATGCTCACACTACTGAGGATGTTGATCCTCCAATGAAGAAAGTAAAACAAGAAAGTGAAAACTCTTCAAGTGATGAAGAATATGTTTTGATCTCTGCTCTCATGGGAACTGTCACTCATGGAAGCAAATATTGGATTATTCAGAGTGGGGCTTCCAAACACATGACAGGATTCAAGGAATATTTTGAGAAACTATCCGAACATAATTCACCCCATAAGGTGAAACTTGGGGATGAATACCAATATCCCATAAAAGGTAGTGGTGAATACTCCTATAAGATAGACTCTGGAAAGTGTATGAAAAAGAAGGATGTCTTGTTTGTACCAGGACTAAAAAATAATCTTCTCTCCATATCGACACTGGATGCAAAAGGAATGAGGGTTGCATTTGTAGATGGCCAAGTCCTCATGTGGTTAAGAGGAAAGACTATTGATGATGCAATAGTAATTAGAGAACAAGAAGAAGGATTATACAAATTGAAGGGCCATCCAGAACAAGATTTGGTACATGACATAGTAGAGCCAAATGAACTTTGGCATAGAAGGCTTGCACATGTGCACTATAGAGCACTACCACTTGCAAGCAAAGCTGTTGAAGATCTTCTAGAAATTCAAGCAAAACATGAAGTAGTTTACAAAGGATGTGCGAAAGGAAAGAACACAAAGAAGACATTTCCAAGTAGCGAAAGCAAAGCAAAAGGAATCTTGGAAATCATTCACCCCGATATATGCGGTCCAATGTCATCCAGTTCTTTAGGTGGGTATGTATACTATGTTTGTTTTATTGATGATTATTCTAGGAATACATGGATATACTTTATGAAGAACAAAGATGAAGTTTTCAACAAGTTCAAGGAATTCAAAGCCTTGATCAAGAACCACACAGAAAAGAAGATCAAGACCTTTCAATCAGATAATGGCAGAGAATTCACATCGAATGAATTCAAAGAGTTATGCAAAGATTCAAGTATTAAGAGGGAGTTATCCACTCCATATAGTCCACAACAGAATGGGGTTATAGAAAGGAAGAATAGAACTATCATGGAAGCTGGAAGAGCAATGCTTCATGATCAAGATCTTCCCATGCATCTATGGGTAGAAGCTGCCAGAAGAATGGTGTATGTACATAACCATACTCCACATAGAGTACTTGAGAACATGACACCTGAAGAAGTCTTTTCCAGCAAGAAACCAGAAGTCAACCATCTCAGAATATTTGGTTGTCTAGTGTACATACACATTTCGACAGAAAAGAGGACAAAGTTAGATCCTTCAGGAAACAAGGGTATATTTGTGGGATACTTGTTGGGCCCTGGAATTGTCCATTTTTCCATCACTTACCGACATATCTTTCATCCATTTTCTTACCATTATTTCTCATTTATCATTCCATTTTTCATCCATTTGTTGTAGTTGCGCGTTGAACAACCTGCTACTTCCATTGATGTTTTAAGTGGTTAATAGTGATTATTTTCTTTTATCTTTTATGAATTAAAAGACTATTATGCATAATTTTACTAATGATGGTTTGTGGAGTGATTTGTCACGTACAGGACGCTCATAGCCAGCTGTTACAGCCTTAACAAAAAATGCATGCCACATAAGAACACCTTGATTCGCATCTTGATTTGTGGGCAGATGGAAACGAATCTCAAAAATAAGAGACATGGGTTTTGTGCATAACATCCTTGTTTACCTGAATCGTGAGGATGTTCTTCGAGAGGGTATTTTCCAGATTTGGTGTTGCGGCCGGTTCCAAAGTTGCCAACAGTTACGGCCATGTTCCAGCTGTTGTAGATCACAAGTTGGGGGTTCAGTTCTTCATTTCCATGAGATAATTTTATATATAAATATGTAATCAATCTCATTGAGAGGGGGGATAGATTGATAGAGATTAAGCATGATAGATTAGGTAGGATAGGAGATGGATGATAGGAGATGCAAGATAGGAGATAACATAATGTTATGATGTAGGATTTGATCCAGATCTATTGTAATTCTTCCATTATGATAATACATGCTGGCAGTTTCTTAATTCTAGAGTTTTAGACGTTTATTGTGGAGATCCAGCTCTGCTCAGTGGAGGAAGGGCCCTCTTCCCTGAGCAGATGTTGGTAGTGTTAATTGTAAGTGTTTTATTTTGTAGATCTGTTAATTGTTAACTCATGCTTTCATTCATTAGATTTATCATAGTTGTTTTATTATTCAGTTCATGATTTATTCAATTGATTTATCATAGTGCTCTTCTGTTAATTCATTTTGATAGATCGTTGGCTAACTTAGCATTGCTTTTAGGTTTATGTATTTAGATCTTGTTTTATAATAATTTATTTTGTTAAAGTATGATTAGATTTACAGTGTGATTTCATGAATAGGCTTAGGATTGATTTACTTTCAAGCAGATGTGATCTAGTTTACAAATAGTTTTGATCGCATACCAATAGATCAACAATGGCAGGTAGAAATTGTACTCGCATATATTTTGCACGATAGCTTTGAAATAAAAGACTTCCTCGGGTTGATAATTTATGTTCAGCACTCTACATGTTAAGTTTTAATTAATTCACATATAGTGGGAATGACATTTTGGTGCCATTGCCAGGGAAGTTATCAATTGTGCAATAGTACATCTGACATTGTTTTGCAGATGCATCGTTAAAATAGGGCATGTAGGTTGCATGATTACATTTCAGTTTATTGAATTTATTTTGAGTGTTAATTTTCTGACTTTACATTCAGTTTTATTTCATTTTCAATCTTTGATTCATAAATCTTATCATTCCCCTTAATGGTGTTGTAAGCACCACCCATTCTACTAACAAGTTGACAGGAACATTCGAAGGAGGAGCCTCAATATAGCACCCAAATAATCTAATGAAGACATGGCAGGTGAAAAAGATGGAGAAGTTGTTGCCTTTGAATTTACCATCAGAGATTCGAGAGGAGTGGCACCAACGAAAAGAATTCCCCCACATGTTCTACCAAATTTTCACGGTTTGGAAAATGAAGACCCTGATGTATTTTTATTTCAATTTGAATTACTTTGTAGAGGATATGGTTATTGTGCTAATGATCAAAACTTGAATGTATTTCCCCTTACTCTAAAAGGAACATCCCTCCGATGGTTCACGAGCCTCGGTGGGAATTGTATACAAACTTGGGAAGACATGAAACATGTGTTCTTGAAAAGGTACCAATATTATTGTAGGGTCAATGAAAAAATATTCGAAATGACACAAGGAGAAGAAGAGAGTCTGGAGGAATACATAGAATGATTTCAATATAACCTCCAAATATCCAAATAGAAGAAACTAGGGAAGGAAATCTTAAAAACACTTCTACTCAAGGGAATCCAAGCTGAATGTTTAGAAATATTGAATCTAATCAGAACAGGTAATGTATTTTAGTTAGCATATGATGATATTTGTGAGTTATGTAGAAGGTATTCAAGAGGAAACTTCAAGACTGGTAAGAATTCTAAGGAACTTTTATCTCTATTTTTGAAATCTGCTGCAAAAACAAGAGTTTTACGAACTGAAATCAACAATTTATTCGACATTTCTAAAGCTGATTTACAATTGGGTGTTTTGCAGGATAAGGAAAAGCAGGAGGAAATAAGAGAAGCAAGGGATTTACCTTTGGATAGTCTTGAAAGTTGTGGAATATGTGACTTGAATCATTCCACAGATCATTGTCCCTCTTTACCAAGGATGAAAGAAACATATCAAAGAGATCTGGGAGTTGCATCCAACTCGTTGCAACAGTCATGTCAACCATGGCCTACATCTATGGTTCAAAATTCTATCCTTCCATTTCCTTACTCTCATACTCAATCATTGAATACTCTTCCACCATGGCAGCTGTTGCTGCCTCAATTTAACTCTTACCTACCTTACCCACAAGGTTGGAATGGCCCATCTTATGATCATATGGCCACTCTCCCTCATGATGCAACACAACTTGGTCCTTCAATATCAACCTCACAACTCAATCATCTACATCAGCCACATCTATCTTCTCATCAAACTCCTTAGTATCCAACACAATTTTCTGTCCAATCCACCCTCCACCCTAACTATAATAAAGCAGTACAGTATGCTTACAGTGCTGAACTACAAAATGTTCCTACATTTCCCTCTTGTTCTACCTCATCTACACCATTACAAAAAGGCTGTGCGTTGTTGCAGCAAGTCCATATGAGGCTTGAACATGTTTTAAATCCAAGTTTTGCAGATGGAGTTTCTTCTAGTCCTCATAAGCAAGCAGAGAAGATCAACAATACACACGTAATATTTGATGGAGAACAGCCATTGCAACCAAAAGAATCATTCACATCATTAGATCTGGAAATCTTATGCATTGAGGAAGATCAATTTAATAAGGATCTTCATGGTGTAACATCCATGAGCAATCAAGGGAACAAAGACTATATTGAAGCTTGGTTTCAATCTGTCATCGGTCTGCGGCATCATTTCATACTTCACCAATTCTTGGCACCATCATTTGAAGGGAAGTTGATCTCTCATATCCTAGAATTCATAAAGTTATATTTTTCTATTGGGAGTATGAGCATACTTGAGTCACTTTTTCGAAAATGGCTCCATTGGAAATATGCATACACTTAAACAATTTTTTATATTTCCAAGTAGAATAGAGTAGGATAGAATATCAGAATAAAACCATGCTTTTGTTTGGCTTTTTATTTTTATTTTTGAATAAGTATGCTCTCTTCTTGCGCCTTGTTGCGATCTGGAAGATCAGAAAGTAGAAAGATGAGGAATGGGTATGAGATTTTTTCATGAATGATTTGGAATTGTTAACTATTTGAACAAAAATGCTTAAGTCCTTTTTGTCATCAATTTCCCAATTTCAATTTGTCTCTATTTGTTACAATTATAAAAATATCATGAAAACAAAATTACAGTAATTAGGGGAAGTGAATGAAGGATCCACAGGAAAATGAGCCCATGATTATGGAACTCTTCAAGCTTGTATGGATGTGTGTTATATTTAAATTTACATCATTAAAATCATTCACACCTATTTCGATTACTTTTTGGGGGTTGAATTTAATTTATTGGATTTTTGTGACATTTTGGCTTGAAAATTTTACTGGAACATAAACAGGACAGTCCATTTTTGGAGACCAAATGAACTTATTTTTAAAACCTGTTTATATCCCAAGTATCCCTTTGAATCTATTTTCCAAAACAATTTGAATTTTTATGATTGGGTGTCAAACGAAAATTTTCTGGCCAAAATACTAACAGGGTGTCAAGTTGGCAGCTTAGGAACAGAGCTGGGACAGTCCATTTTTGGATGCCTTATTGGATATATTTTGCAAAACTGTTTCATTTGTATATTCACCTATGAATATAGTTTACAACGCAATTTAAATCACTCCATTTCGATATCGTATGTAAATTTTATGACCAAAATACCGACTGCCTATCCCAAATCTGCATTCCTAAAATTCTATTTTCTAGACTGTTCATTGACTTATTTGACCTATCAATTATTGTTGGATTCAAAACATATTTCTAATGGATATACCTACGTGAATCTACTTTCATCTCCAATTAGAATCACATCAATCTGTTATCAAACGAAAAAGTTAAGCTTAAAAATGTGATTGTTGGTCTAGTCCAGAATTCGAAAAAACACCTTGTCATGCAGGCTGTTACTGAGTAATTTGGAACATAATTACATAGAATTATAAAAACCTATTTCTAATGGAAATATACCTATGAATTTAATTTCATTTGGATTTGGAATCACTCAAATTGGACAAGGAACGAAGAAGCTATGATCAGAATACCGTTGGTGAGTCTAGATGGACATTGCTCTGCCGCAGGTATAAAATGGATTTTGCTTTGTTCATTTTTATTTGGATTTGTTTTATGAGTAATTGATTGTTGTTTTTTTCATAAGTGTTGGGTGAAGAGAGACCAATCATCTCTCTTCTTCCATCATCTCATGTTTTATTGCAGACAAATGCTAAGTTTTTGTAGGTCCTTGGAAGAAGAAGGTCAATGCATGCATGAGTGACTCTTGAAGACTTTTTATCAATTTGCAAATGGATTGAGCACATAAAACAAAATGGAGAGATTGATGTGCAAACCATACAGATTCCAATGTTCCTGAAGTCAAGTTTCATTGTTACATGCCAATAATCATTTTTAGCCATCTGTCATACCACTTATTGCCGAAAGAAACCCCTCAAGAAGCCAATTGCCCTATGGTAGATTCATTCACTCTCCTCATTTAAAAACCATAAAAATCCATTCATGTCGAAGTCTCATTTTCCACTGCTTATGTAGTCACCATAACCATTTTATTTCCTATCACTACTACATCATGACTTCACATATACTTTCCGCTTCTGAGTTTCATGTTGGTCCTATTTTTCACTATGATTCTTCACAATCATTTATTTTGTATTCATATTGGATGATGTGGAATGCATTAAGGTCCACCTTCCAATGGTCTTGTCCCATCGACTCCGACACATCATCTGGGATCAAGATTAGACTTTTTATAGTGCCCTGGTATCTGCATGAATCAATGGCAGATTTCCTTGTTGTTAATCATGGGGATTCATCAATACCTCTTGATTGACAAATCTTGCAGGTGACTCGACTCCAGCACATCCATTCATACCTGTCAAGATGCACTAAGGTATTTTAGAGCTCATTGTCATCAAAGGTGAGTTTCTTCACATTGGTTAATGGCATACAATAATGGCCGGTAATCCAATGATTTCTTTCCATGCTCGACTTCAACACATTCATTCACATGGTAAGAATTGTACCTCGGGTTTGTAGCAGCTGAAGATTATGTGATCTAATGGTTTCAACAATGATTTGCAGCATCATTTGTTTAATAGTTTTGCAATTCCTTTCCATTTTCAATTCAGCAATTGATTTTCAGAATAAGAGAAAGGACTTTCTGCTTCTATGGTAGAATTTCTGCTCATCAATTGTCTCAGCAGTTAGTCTTACATGCAACCAGCACAACATCATGGATCAAATTCAGTCTCATCCAGTTTCAACTCTCATATACATATGTTTCAGCATCAAATCAACCTACATAGCTCCAGCATACACCAATCCATTCATGTCAACCAAGGCTTCCATGGAGGTAACACTTGAGGTAAAATAGCATGAGTTTTTGATTTATTAAAGATTTGGGGAAATGTCATGAAGAACCACTAAGCATTAGCCATTTCCATTTTCTAAATAGCCTTTTATGTCCATCCATTCCCATCGTTTCCCACTCAGTTCTAACACTTCATCCACTTCAAATTCCAACCCAACATCTCACCAACCCAACTGACCAAGCATACAAAAAAAGAAGAAGAGAGATACCTTATTGTTGTTACACAAGAACTAGTAGTAAGAAAAAAAATCTTGCTGCTGCCACACAAGAACTAGTAGTAAGAAAAAAGTCTTGCTGCTGCCACACAAGAACCAGCAGTAAGAAAAGAATCATTGTTTCTGCCACACAAGAACCTACAACAGAGGATGCATTTCAAAGGTATGTGTTTCTTGGTTCACCTAATACATAAATCAGTTCAAATGCATGGATGTTGTGGCTGAAGAAGAATATAGGGGATGTAGTGCAAGTTACATGAATGGCTCTTCTATCAAAAACCACATATCGTCATTTTTAGTATATACAAGATAGAAGGAAAGTTTGAAAGTAATAATATCAAGTCTTATTACTGTAATTGTGAGGAATGAAAATCACAACATTCCTGTAGCAATGCATACCAGCGTTATCTTGTACATTCAAGGCAGAGGAATGATAGCATTTATGACTGGTTCTAATCTTTTATGGGCATATTTCAAAATCAGTAATTATAGCACATCTTTAACAGTATTGTGTTGTAGGTAAAAGATGAGACAATTTTATGACATTCCTTTCTCCACATGAATGTTGGAGGGCTACAAAACTTAGTGGAATTTCCATATTTTGTCTTGGGGCAGCCACATCTTTGCTACTTCATCTTAATTACATGGTAAAATTGGCATTTTGATACCATGAGCTGATTTGAATTATGTTTGGTGCTATCACAAAGTTATATGCATGAGTATTGTTGAGTGATTGAGAGCCATAACAATTTGATATATGCATTTATGTAGCAACATTCTAAACATATCTATGCTATATTCTTCTCCATGGAGCAATGGGCCAGCTGTTACAAGTGAAATGTTTGTGAGAATTTGAGAATCTTTGAATGCTGCATATGTTAAGTTTGGGGGAGATGGCTACTTTCCAACTCAGATAAAAACTCCTACTTTACATGAGGACATGAAAAATTCTTCAGTTTGGGGGAGGAGCTACTACGCTTGCTGTTTTTTTTCATAATTCTGATGCATATTATTCTTCACATAAAATGCTGAATTTGAATTGAGCATATCTCACAAACCACAAATTATATCCTCATGAAATTTGGGCACGGGATGTATAACATCATGAATAACAACCGTGGTAAGTTTCAGCTCAATCCAGTGCACGGTTTTTGAGAAAATGATCATCATCACCTACATCCAATTCGCATTTTTCTCAAAATTCGTGATGTGGGTTTGTTTAATTTTTGGTGTGGAGATGCATTAGAGTGGTATCTACCTACCTGCAAAATTTCATCCCAACCTAGTTTGTCGTTTGGGAGAAAATGGCTTCACAAGTTTCCCGTTCAAAAATGCTAAAACGCCGTAAAATATTGCCGTTTCCCGTTTTTCGGCAGCTGCCCGTTTTTCAGCAGCTACGACATATTTTCTGGCGACCATTTTCTCGAAGCTGTGACATATTTTCTGGCGGCTAGGAACATATTTTTCGGCAACCGTTTTCTGGCAGCTGCGACATATTTTCCGGCGGCTGCGACATATTTTTCAGGGACCGTTTTCCGGCAGCTGCGACATCTTTTCCGGCAGCTGTGACTTCGCCAAATTTGTCGCTAAATTTAGCGTTGTCCCGCCAAATTCGTCGGTAAAACCTTCGCCAACTTCTCTACTAAAATAAGCTGACTCCGCCAAATTTGCCGCTAAAACCTTCGCCAACTTCTCTGCTAAAATAAGCTAACTCCGCCAAATTTGTCGCTACATTTAGCGTTGTTCCGCCAAAATCTTCCCTAAAACCTTCACCAAATTCTCTGCTAAAATAAGTTGTGACTCTGCCAAATTTCTACTAAAGAGCTGCGAATCAGCCAAATTTTTTGCTAAATCCTCCGCTAAGTGACTCTGCCAATTTGTGTTAAACTCTCTGTTTCTTCTAGTTGCAGCTGTGCGAATGGTAAAATGAAGGAACGAGTGAATGAGTTTTTTTCAAGTTGGATGCTACATAGGTACTGGGTTGCATGAGGACATGCAACAAGTTCAGTTTGGGGGAGATGTTCAGCCCTAGAATTGTCCATTTTTCCATCACTTATCGACATATCTTTCATCCATTTTCTTACCATTATTTCTCATTTATCATTCCATTTTTCATCCATTTGTTGTAGCTGCACGTTGAACAACCTGCTACTTCCATTGATGTTTTAAGTGGTTAATAGTGATTATTTTCTTTTATCTTTGATGACTTAAAAGACTATTCTGCATAATTTTACTAATGATGGTTTGTGGAGTGAGTTGTTATGTACAGGATGCTCATAGCCAGCTGTTACAGCCTTAACAAAAAATGCATGCCACATAATAACACCTTGATTCCCGTCTTGATTTGCGGGCAGATGGAAATGAATCTCAAACATCCGAGACATGGGTTTTCTGCGTAACATCCTCATTTACCTAACTTTCAAGGAAATCGCCAAACAAAGCTATGGTTTGCGATATGCAGGTGGTTCTTCGAGAGGGTATTTTCCATATTTGGTGTTGTGGCCGGTTCCAAAGTTGCCAACAGTTACGGCCATGTTCCAACTGTTGTAGATCACAAGTTCGGGGTTCAGTTCTTCATTTCCATGATATAATTTTATATATAAATATGTAATCAATCTCATTGAGAGGGGGGATAGATTGATAGAGATTAATCATGATAGATTAGGCAGGATAGGAGATACAAGATAGGAGATAACACAATGTTATGATGTAGGATTTGATCCAGATCTATTGTAATTCTTCCATTATGATAATAGATGCTGATAATTTCTTAATTCTGGAGTTGTAGATGTTTATTGTGGAGATCCAGCTCTGCTCAGTGGAGGAAGGGCCCTCTTCCCTGAGCAGATGCTGGTAGTGTTAATTGTAAGTGTTTTATTTTGTAGATCTGTTAATTGTTAACTCATGCTTTCATTCATTAGATTTATCATAGTTGTTTTATTATTCAGTTCATGTTTTAGTCAATTGATTTATCATAGTGTTCTTCTGTTAATTCATTTTGATAGATCATTGGCTAACTTAGCATTGCTTTCAGGTTTATGTATTTAGATCTTGTTTTATAATAATTTATTTTGTTAAAGTATGATTACATTTACAGTGTGATTTCATGAATAGGCTTAGGATTGATTTACTTTCAAGCAAATGTGATCTAGTTTACAAATAGTTTCAATTGCATACCAATATATCAACAATGGCAGGTAGAAATTGTACTCGCATATATTTTGCACGATAGCTTTGAAATAAAAGACTTCCTCGGGTTGATAATTTATGTTCAGCACTCTACATGTTAAGTTTTAATTAATTGATATATAGTGGGCACGACAATACTCTGAAAGCTCGAAGGCTTACAGAATATACTTCCCAGGATTCAAGAAGATCGACATCAGCAGGGATGTAATATTTGACGAAGACTCAGCGTACAACAGATCCAGAATAAGACCTACTGAAAATCCTAAACAATCAGAAGCACCTAGAATTCATGACACAACCATGAACGAAGAAACTCAAGAAGAAGATCGATAATTTGAAGAACATCAAGAACATTAAGAACATCAGGAGAAAAATCATCACAAGAGGAAACCTGCTTGGGTACGAGAAGCTATCCAAGGTGCGGAAAGATATGGGGCTCTAGAAGAAAATCATAGAGAAAGAAAGAGGACTAGGTCCTGCTCCGGGTATGTAGCTTTATTGTATGACTTTATCAATAAAGAACCTTCCAACTATGAAGAAGCAGCAGAATGGAAAGAATGGAAGGATGCCATGATCGAAGAGTATCAATCAATCATGAAGAATGATGTTTGGGATGTTGTAACTTCCAAATGGATCTACAAGATCAAGCATGCTGCAGATGGTAGCATAGAGAAATATAAAGCAATATTCATGGCTCGTGGCTTCTCACAGAAAGAAGGAATAGAAGTTATGAAGAAACCTTTGCACCTATAGCTAGATACACTTCCATCAGATCAGTACTTGCTCTGGCTACAATGATGAAATGAAAGATACACCAAATAGATGTCAAGACTGCTTTCTTGAATGGTGTAGTGGAGGAGGAAGTGTATGTAGAGCCGCCACTCAGTTTTGATACACATGATAGGGAGTCTCATGTGTGTATATTGAAGAAACCCCTGTATGGTTTCAAATAGGCACCCAGGACATGGTATGGCATAATTGATGGATTTTTATCTAGCTTGGGCTTTACCAAAAGTAAAGCGGATTCCAACTTTTACTACAAGGTTTAATATGGCAACCCAGTGATGCTACTACTATATGTAGATGATCTGTTTGTAACAGGTATGGATGGGTTGATTGCTGATACAAAGAGGAAGCTTGCTGTCGAGTTCGAAATGAAGGACTTGGGTATGATGCACTATTTTCTAGGCATGGAGGTGTGGCAGAATGCGGATGGAATCTCCTTCGGAAAAGGGAAGTATGCAGTAGAGATCCTAAAGAGGTTCAGGATGATGGACTACAGGGCCATGACCACACCTATGGCATCGAACCTAAAGCTATTGAGTGATTCTTCATTAGAAGTGGTTGATGCTACGATGTATCATCAGATGATTGGGTCCTTGATGTACCGGATGAATACAAGACTAGATATTTGCTTTGCTGTGAACACCTTGAGCCAGTTCTTGACAGATTCGAGACATGTTCACTTGATTGCTGCAAAGCATATTCTGAGGTACCTGAGGGGTACATTTGATTATGGGCTCAAGTATGAGGTGAATCATAAGATTATCCTGAAGGGTTATGTTGATTCAGATTGGGCAGGAAGTGTCATAGATAGGAAGAGCACTTCAGGGTGTTGCTTCAGTATGGTATCAGGTGCGATCTCTTGGTTTAGCAGGAAGCAATCGTATGTGGCACTGAGTACAACTGAAGCAGAGTATGTCATAGCTTGTTCAACTAGTTGTGAGGAAGTATGGTTGAAGAATCTACTATCTGATTTATATGATCTCCAGTTGGATTCTACTTGTATATATTGTGACAACCATAGTTGTGTGAAGTTTTTAGAGAACTCCGTGTTCCATGACAAGTCGAAGAATATTGAGATCAAGTATCACTATATCAGGGATATGGTGGAGAGAGGAGCAGTGAAGCTCTAGTATGTTGCGATGGATGAACAGATAGCTGATGTGTTGACAAAGCCATTAGCTAGAGTGAAGTTTGAGTACTTTAGGGAGAATATTGGTGTTCTCCAAATCGAGGTTCCCTCCAAAGGGAAGTGATGAGTCTGTGAGCCATTCTGACATGGTGAGAGGATTGGTTCCTTCCATGGTTTGATGTAAGGGTTGAGCCATTCTTTCATGGTGAGAGGATCGGTTCCTTCCATGTCAGATGTGAGTGCTAAGCCATCCTGATGTGACTATAGGACTGGTTCCTACATGATCATATATAACCGCTGAATTCCATTCTTGGAATTGAGGCACCTCGACAGTTACCACGAAATCTTAGTCTAGGACTAAGGGCCATTCTGATGTGACTGTAGGATTGGTTCCTACATGATCATATGTGAGTGAAGAGCCTTTCTAACATTGGTTGTCATATTTAAGTGCAGATCCCTTTCGGCATGTAGGATTGGTTCCTCGCATGGTTGAATATAAGTGCTGAGCCTTTCTGACATTGGTTGTCAGATATGAGTGCTGAGCCTTTCTGAAATTGGTTGTCAGATGTAAGTGCAGAGCCTTTTGGCATGGAGGATTGGTTCCTCGCATGGTCAAATGTAAGTGATGAGCCTTTCTAACATTGGTTGTCAGATGTGAGTGCTGGGCCTTTCTGACAGGGTTGTAGGATATGTTTTCACATGGTCATATGTGAGTGCTGGGCATGCCTTTCTGATATGATTATAGGATTGGTTCCTACATGATCAGATATAAGTGTTGGGTGGGTCATTCTGACTTAGGGTCAGCTATAAGTGTTGGAATAAGACCTACACGGAGGCTACGACTACAAACAACATTAAAAAGGGCTGGCTCTATAGAACTTCTTGTGACGAGAAGAATCAAGAGATAGCACCCGTAATGATGATCCAACAGAGATGTTCCAGAACCAGAGATGATCCAGATCCAGATGAAGATGACTTGAATATGAAGATGATTTGAAGATGACAAGGAATTGATGATGATCCAGATGATACAGAGAAGAAGACTTGTGATGATAAATTGTGTCAAGAGAATACCTTCCTAGTTAAGAGGGATTGTTGATGTAATTGTAACTTCAGAATGTATTCACTTGTATTTCTTATGTATGGGTGTGTGCAAGAAGTTGAGGGACCTTTTAGATGCAATGGTAGAATGAAGTCAATCACGCTTGATCCATAAAATAGAAATCATCCCAAGCAATCCCGACCCTGCCAAGCCTAATCCCAAGGCTGCCAACATGCATGCCAATTAGGATAGTAGACTAAAACGTGCGCGCGTTTTGCTTCACTAAAACGCGCTCCCGTTTTGCTTCACTAAAACGCGCTCCTGTTTTGCTTCACTAAAACGCGCTCCCGTTTTGCTTCACTAAACTTAGTACTAGAGTTATGTTTATAGGTATAAAGTTTTATTTATGGCTAAGAATTGCATAAAATGATTAACTCTTTGAACTTTGTTTAAACTTTAAACCCACGTTATGCTCTAATATGGATTTAACTTTGTTAAAGTTTTAATTCTATGATAGATTTGTTTAAAATTTATATCAATCCATACTATATTGGTATAAACTATGGACTTAAATGTGGATTTAAAACTATGCGGAAGTTTGAAAGATAAGTTTAGAGGGCTCCACAACTAGCAAGTTTTAATGCTACGCCAAGTGGAAGGTTTGATGTTGCACTTTAGGCTTGAATGGTGATGGTGAGGATGATGATGATCATGTCCATGATGTTGATGGTGATGACGTTGATGGTGATGATGATGATGAAGGTGAGGATGAGGATGATGATGATGAGGATGATGATGATGAATGATGATGATGTTCATGATGTTCATGATGTCGATGATGAGGATGATGATGATGAATGATGATGATGTTCATGATGTTCATGATGTCGATGATGAGGATGATGATGATGAATGATGATGATGTTCATGATGTTCATGATGTCGATGATGAGGATGATGATGATGAATGATGATGATGTTCATGATGTTCATGATGTCGATGATGAGGATGATGATGATGAATGATGATGATGTTCATGATGTTCATGATGTCGATGATGAGGATGATGATGATGAATGATGATGATGTTCATGATGTTCATGATGTCGATGATGAGGATGATGATGATGAATGATGATGATGTTCATGATGTTCATGATGTCGATGATGAGGATGATGATGATGAATGATGATGATGTTCATGATGTTCATGATGTCGATGATGAGGATGATGATGATGAATGATGATGATGTTCATGATGTTCATGATGTCGATGATGAGGATGATGATGATGAATGATGATGATGTTCATGATGTTCATGATGTCGATGATGAGGATGATGATGATGAATGATGATGATGTTCATGATGTTCATGATGTCGATGATGAGGATGATGATGATGAATGATGATGATGTTCATGATGTTCATGATGTCGATGATGAGGATGATGATGATGAATGATGATGATGTTCATGATGTTCATGATGTCGATGATGAGGATGATGATGATGAATGATGATGATGTTCATGATGTTCATGATGTCGATGATGAGGATGATGATGATGAATGATGATGATGTTCATGATGTTCATGATGTCGATGATGAGGATGATGATGATGAATGATGATGATGTTCATGATGTTCATGATGTCGATGATGAGGATGATGATGATGAATGATGATGATGTTCATGATGTTCATGATGTCGATGATGAGGATGATGATGATGAATGATGATGATGTTCATGATGTTGATGATGAGGATGATGATGATGATGTTGATGGTGTTGATGATGTTGATGGTGATGATGATGATGAAGGTGAGGATGATGATGATGATGGAGGTGATGACGATGATGAGGATGAGGATGATGATGAGCATGATGATGATGATGTTCGTGATATTGATGGTGATGATGATGATGAGGATGATGATGATGATGTTCATGATGTTGATGGTGAGGATGATGATGATGATGTTCATGATGTTCATGATGTTGATGATGAGGATGATGATGATGATGTTGATGGTGTTCATGATGTTGATGGTGATGATGTTGATGGTGATGGTGAGGATGATGATGATCATGTCCATGATGTTGATGGTGATGACGTTGATGGTGATGATGATGATGAGGATGATGTTGATGATGTTGATGGGGATGTTGATGATGAAGGTGAGGATGATGATGATGAGGATGAGCATGATGTTGATGATGTTGATGGTGAGGATGATGATGAGCATGATGATGATGATGTTCGTGATGTTGATGGTGATGATGATGATGAGGATGATGATGATGAATGATGATGATGTTCATGATGTTGATGGTGAGGATGATGATGATGATGTTCATGATGTTGATGATGTTGATGATGAGGATGATGATGATGATGTTGATGGTGTTCATGATGTTGATGGTGATGATGTTGATGGTGATGGTGAGGATGATGATGATCATGTCCATGATGTTTATGGTGATGACGTTGATGGTGATGATGATGATGAGGATGATGTTGATGGTGATGATGATGATGAAGGTGAGGATGATGATGATGAGGATGAGCATGATGTTGATGATGTTGATGGTGATGATGATGATGAAGGTGAGGATGATGATGAGCATGATGATGATGATGTTCGTGATGTTGATGGTGATGATGATGATGAGGATGAGAATGATGAATGATGATGATGTTCATGATGTTCATGGTGAGGATGATGATGATGATGTTCATGATGTTGATGATGTTGATGATGAGGATGATGATGATGATGTTCATGATGTTGATGGTGATGATGTTGATGGTGATGATGATGATGAGGATGAGGATGATGAATGATGATGATGTTCATGATGTTGACGGTGATGATGATGAGGATGTTGATGATGATGATGATGATGATGTTCATGATGGTGATGATGATGATGAATGATGATGATGTTCATAATGTTGATGGTGAGGATGATGATGATGATGTTCATGATGTTCATGATGTTCATGATGAGGATGATGATGATGATGATGTTGATGGTGTTCATGATGTTAATGGTGATGATGTTGATGGTGATGGAGAGGATGATGACGATGATGTCCATGATGTTGATGGTGATGACGTTGATGGTGATGATGATGATGAGGATGATGATGATGAATGATGATGATGTTCATAATGTTGATGGTGAGGATGATGATGATGATGTTCATGATGTTCATGATGTTCATGATGAGGATGATGATGATGATGATGTTGATGGTGTTCATGATGTTAATGGTGATGATGTTGATGGTGATGGAGAGGATGATGACGATGATGTCCATGATGTTGATGGTGATGACGTTGATGGTGATGATGATGATGAGGATGATGATGATGAATGATGATGATGTTCATAATGTTGATGGTGAGGATGATGATGATGATGTTCATGATGTTCATGATGTTGATGATGAGGATGATGATGATGATGTTCATGATGTTGATGGTGAGGATGATGATGATGATGTTCATGATGTTCATGATGTTGATGATGAGGATGATGATGATGATGATGTTGATGGTGTTCATGATGTTAATGGTGATGATGTTGATGGTGATGGAGAGGATGATGACGATGATGTCCATGATGTTGATGGTGATGACGTTGATGGTGATGATGTTGTTGGTGATGATGATGATGAGGATGATGTTGATGATGTTGATGGTGATGATGATGATGAAGGTGAGGATGATGAGGATCATGTTGATGATGTTCATGGTGATGATGATGATGAAGGTGAGGATGATGATGATGATGAAGGTGATGACAATGATGAGGATGAGGATGATGATGATGTTCGTGATGTTGATGGTGATGATGAGGAGGAGGATGATGATGATGAATGATGATGATGTTCGTGATGTTGATGGTGATGATGATGATGAGGATGATGATGATGAATGATGATGATGTTCAGGATGTTGATGGTGAGGATGATGATGATGATGTCCATGATGTTGATGGTGATGACGTTGATGGTGATGATGATGATGAGGATGATGTTGATGATGTTGATGGTGATGATGATGATGTTCATGATGTTGATGATGAGGATGATGATGATGATGTTGATGGTGTTCATGATGTTGATGGTGATGGTGAGGATGATGATGATGATGTCCATGATGTTGATGGTGATGATGATGACGTTCATGATGTTGATGGTGAGGATGATTATGAGGATGATGTTGATGATGTTGGTGGTGATGGCGAGGATGATGATGATGATATCCATGATGTTGATGGTGATGATGATGATGTTCATGATGTTGATGGTGAGGATGATGATGAGGATGATGTTGATGATGTTGATGGTGATGATGATGATGAAGGTGAGGATGATGATGATGATGATGATGATTTCCATGATGTTGATGGTGATGATGATGATGTTCATGATGTTGATGGTGAGGATGATGATGATGATGATGAGGATGATGATGAGGATGATGTTGATGAACTTGATGGTGATGATGATGATGAAGGTGAGGAAGATGATGATGATGATGAGGATGATATTGATGATGTTGATGGTGATGATGATGATGAAGGTGAGGATGATGATGATGATGAAGGTGATGATGATGATGAGGATGAGGATGATGATGAGCATGATGATGATGATGTTCATGATGATGATGTTCGTGATGTTGATGGTGATGAGGATGATGATGATGAATGATGATGATGTTCATGATGTTGATGGTGAGGATGATGATGATGATGTTCATGATGTTCATGATGTTCATGATGAGGATGATGATGATGATGTTGATGGTGTTCATGATGTTGATGGTGATGGTGAGGATGATGATGATGATCTCCATGATGTTGATGGTGATGATGATGATGTTCATGATGTTGATGGTGAGGATGATGATGATGATGTTCATGATGTTCATGATGTTCATGATGAGGATGATGATGATGATGTTGATGGTGTTCATGATGTTGATGGTGATGGTGAGGATGATGATGATGATCTCCATGATGTTGATGGTGATGATGATGATGTTCATGATGTTGATGGTGAGGATGATGATGATGATGTTCATGATGTTCATGATGTTCATGATGAGGATGATGATGATGATGTTGATGGTGTTCATGATGTTGATGGTGATGGTGAGGATGATGATGATGATCTCCATGATGTTGATGGTGATGATGATGATGTTCATGATGTTGATGGTGAGGATGATGATGATGATGTTCATGATGTTCATGATGTTCATGATGAGGATGATGATGATGATGTTGATGGTGTTCATGATGTTGATGGTGATGGTGAGGATGATGATGATGATCTCCATGATGTTGATGGTGATGATGATGATGTTCATGATGTTGATGGTGAGGATGATGATGATGATGTTCATGATGTTCATGATGTTCATGATGAGGATGATGATGATGATGTTGATGGTGTTCATGATGTTGATGGTGATGGTGAGGATGATGATGATGATCTCCATGATGTTGATGGTGATGATGATGATGTTCATGATGTTGATGGTGAGGATGATGATGATGATGTTCATGATGTTCATGATGTTCATGATGAGGATGATGATGATGATGTTGATGGTGTTCATGATGTTGATGGTGATGGTGAGGATGATGATGATGATCTCCATGATGTTGATGGTGATGATGATGATGTTCATGATGTTGATGGTGAGGATGATGATGATGATGTTCATGATGTTCATGATGTTCATGATGAGGATGATGATGATGATGTTGATGGTGTTCATGATGTTGATGGTGATGGTGAGGATGATGATGATGATCTCCATGATGTTGATGGTGATGATGATGATGTTCATGATGTTGATGGTGAGGATGATGATGATGATGTTCATGATGTTCATGATGTTCATGATGAGGATGATGATGATGATGTTGATGGTGTTCATGATGTTGATGGTGATGGTGAGGATGATGATGATGATCTCCATGATGTTGATGGTGATGATGATGATGTTCATGATGTTGATGGTGAGGATGATGATGATGATGTTCATGATGTTCATGATGTTCATGATGAGGATGATGATGATGATGTTGATGGTGTTCATGATGTTGATGGTGATGGTGAGGATGATGATGATGATCTCCATGATGTTGATGGTGATGATGATGATGTTCATGATGTTGATGGTGAGGATGATGATGATGATGTTCATGATGTTCATGATGTTCATGATGAGGATGATGATGATGATGTTGATGGTGTTCATGATGTTGATGGTGATGGTGAGGATGATGATGATGATCTCCATGATGTTGATGGTGATGATGATGATGTTCATGATGTTGATGGTGAGGATGATGATGATGATGTTCATGATGTTCATGATGTTCATGATGAGGATGATGATGATGATGTTGATGGTGTTCATGATGTTGATGGTGATGGTGAGGATGATGATGATGATCTCCATGATGTTGATGGTGATGATGATGATGTTCATGATGTTGATGGTGAGGATGATGATGATGATGTTCATGATGTTCATGATGTTCATGATGAGGATGATGATGATGATGTTGATGGTGTTCATGATGTTGATGGTGATGGTGAGGATGATGATGATGATCTCCATGATGTTGATGGTGATGATGATGATGTTCATGATGTTGATGGTGAGGATGATGATGATGATGTTCATGATGTTCATGATGTTCATGATGAGGATGATGATGATGATGTTGATGGTGTTCATGATGTTGATGGTGATGGTGAGGATGATGATGATGATCTCCATGATGTTGATGGTGATGATGATGATGTTCATGATGTTGATGGTGAGGATGATGATGATGATGTTCATGATGTTCATGATGTTCATGATGAGGATGATGATGATGATGTTGATGGTGTTCATGATGTTGATGGTGATGGTGAGGATGATGATGATGATCTCCATGATGTTGATGGTGATGATGATGATGTTCATGATGTTGATGGTGAGGATGATGATGATGATGTTCATGATGTTCATGATGTTCATGATGAGGATGATGATGATGATGTTGATGGTGTTCATGATGTTGATGGTGATGGTGAGGATGATGATGATGATCTCCATGATGTTGATGGTGATGATGATGATGTTCATGATGTTGATGGTGAGGATGATGATGATGATGTTCATGATGTTCATGATGTTCATGATGAGGATGATGATGATGATGTTGATGGTGTTCATGATGTTGATGGTGATGGTGAGGATGATGATGATGATCTCCATGATGTTGATGGTGATGATGATGATGTTCATGATGTTGATGGTGAGGATGATGATGATGATGTTCATGATGTTCATGATGTTCATGATGAGGATGATGATGATGATGTTGATGGTGTTCATGATGTTGATGGTGATGGTGAGGATGATGATGATGATCTCCATGATGTTGATGGTGATGATGATGATGTTCATGATGTTGATGGTGAGGATGATGATGATGATGTTCATGATGTTCATGATGTTCATGATGAGGATGATGATGATGATGTTGATGGTGTTCATGATGTTGATGGTGATGGTGAGGATGATGATGATGATCTCCATGATGTTGATGGTGATGATGATGATGTTCATGATGTTGATGGTGAGGATGATGATGATGATGTTCATGATGTTCATGATGTTCATGATGAGGATGATGATGATGATGTTGATGGTGTTCATGATGTTGATGGTGATGGTGAGGATGATGATGATGATCTCCATGATGTTGATGGTGATGATGATGATGTTCATGATGTTGATGGTGAGGATGATGATGATGATGTTCATGGGCCACCCCATTATAAACTTGGATAATATTTTCATCAAACACTTAATATTTCCCATCCAGTGCAGCCGCAGATAGTTTTCATGCTGTTGTAGAGCCCACTGCACCACAACTTGTGAATCCCCCAAAAGTTGTAATGTGGCCAAACCCATCTCTTGACGGGATAAAGAAAACCCCACAGTGCCACCAACTATGCGAGTGTTGGATCGAGATCCATCTTTCAACTAGCCTTTCAACTCAGTATCCCTCCCAAACATTATGAACAACCCATCTCCAAAAAAACCATTCGAGGCAACTCCGTCAAAGAACCCTACACCGTGATTGTATATCAGATTGGGGAACAATTTTACCTTTGGAGAGATGTTAGGTGAAGGAATGTTCCATTTAGACACAGAGTAGCTAATCTTCAATGATATAACCTCAGATTTATGTCCTTGGATAGCAAACGTTTCCCCCTATTCCTGGTCTTCCAAATTTTCCATAAAATATCTTCGACTTATATTAAATAAGATAACAAGGTAATATGAGTGACTTAGTTGGATTAAAGTTTCATAGCTAATGGTTGAAATGCATTAGCTAAATTACCACTATTTCTAACAATTTTTTATCTACTTATATAATTGTTTAAAAATAAAAATAAAAAAAACTAATTTTAAAACTTAAAGTGAAAGATAACCTCTATTCATCACCAATATTCAAAAAACAAAACTCAAACCATCTAAAATAACTCATTGTTAAATATTAAATAAAAACTATTCATCATCAATATTAAGAAAAGTGTAGTGTACACCATCTTAAATAAGTCATTATTAAACCTTAAAAAACAGACTTCCATGCTAATATGGTCAATAAAGAGAAAAAAATTAGGAAAAAGTTAATCCTTACTCCAATATAAAAATAAAACATTAATTTTAATTAATTTCAATTAATTTTTTAAACATACTTTGACTTTTTCTTTTAAAATCATACTTTTACGGCATGTTGTTGGGCTGTCCAAATAGGAATGTTACAACCACTTAAAAATCTATATATTTAATTATATGTTCTCGTACTTTTACACAATGTTCTCCTACCCCCTTCGACTTATTAAAAAATATTTTTTATGTTTTCCATAACGCGTGCGCATTTTGGTTCACTATAATGAGAGCGCATTTCACTATAAATATTTTTTATGTTTTCCATAACGCGCTCGCGTTTTGTGTTTATATAAGGCGCACGCGTTTTGTAGTGTTAAATCGCGCGCGCATATTGTTAAATTCAAATTTTTATTCCCTCCAAATGATAAGGCCGAGCCTCCACCCATGCTTTCGT
>LPNX011216641.1:189369-286262 GCA_001517045.1 Pseudotsuga menziesii
TTAAAAAATTATAAAAATATTATAAAATTACTAATTTAATTTTCAAAAAATAGTGCCGCACTAGTGCTATGGGTTCTATACATGCATGTCAATTTTTTTAGCTTGATTCGATCATTTAGGCCCTCAGAGGCTGCACCCACAAAAACATATACCTTATAATTTCCCTGAAAAATAAAAAGTGCCTGTTAGGAAAAATGAAATTTGACATAGCTATGCAAATTTTCAATACACAAAAGTTATATATTCGGAAAGGTGATTCAATTTTCTACATTTCATGTTTTTTACTCAATGCAAGATATTTTGCATAAGTATCTCAAAAAATCCAAGTAAGTTNTGTTGCATCTAACGTGCACAAAAAGGTCCCTCAACTTCTTGCACACACCCGTATTGTACCCCAATGTTTATTCTGGGAAGTTTTTGTAATGTAATTGAGTCATGTCATGCCCCGATGTTCCAATTGGGAGTTTCTATAATGTAAACAAGTCATCTCAAGTCAATGTGGGTAACCCTCCTATTGTTCAAGGGTTAAAGTCCCCGCAGTTCCGGGGCCTTAGGGTTGTTAGACTCACCTAGTGAAGTCAGCCCTAGTGAGTCATTATCAAGTCAAGAATTAGTATAAATAGAGAGTGAGTCTCTCTATTTAACATACACTCACTCACACTCAGTTGTAGTGCATAGCTAAGGGAGAAGAAGTTGTTGGGGCTAGAAAGAAAGAGGCTACTACTGTCGGGAGACCATCTTACTATTTTGGGTTTTACTTTTGGTGTTGATTCTATCTCTGAGGAAGTTGTGGGGTTTTCTCCATTTATGGTTTCCCCGAGGAAAAACAATGTGTTCATTGTGTCTTCTGTTTGATTGTTGTGCTTTTTATTCTCTCAGTTAAAGATCCTAATATAATGTTAGCTTAATGTTAAACATCTAATAGTTTTAGTCCCCAAGACTTATGTGGAAATGCAACGGCTCCTGTTGCTTCAAAGGATGTATTTATATTTGGTTTATAGTTAAATATACATAAAAAGACACGGGGTTCAACGTTTGGATAACAAAAATAGTGGTTTAAGTGGATTTGGAAACAATAAGAAAAATAAGGACTACACAACTAGTCTAAGTTTAGGGAGTTCCATATAGCCTAAGAGGACAACATATTAGTAAAATTGGACATGTCAACTATTCATTATGATACTAATTAACTCCAGGAAAAAATGCAATTTCACTTACCAGAAGATCAATTACTAAAAGTACATTGAAAACTAGACAATTGATGCAAACCTAGAACAGGTCTTGGAAAATGATATAAATATTAGACTTTGACATTATGAAATTTATATAATAATATCATACATTACATTAGATATCAATCAAAATTACTTTCAAAATAGGCTCATGCTTGACATTATTCAACAAAAAACAACCATCATAGAAAATGACTTGAAAACATCATGAATTCAAATTGATGGCTTCACAATGCTTGCTCTGGATCTCAAATAAGATTGGAATTAAGTTCAATTCCTTTAATAAAAACAATGACAATGGATGAATTCCATCACCCACACATCTCAAGTGAAGGATTAGGGGAACATATCCCAAGTCGAATTGAAAGCTAGGAAACATATCCCAAGTTGAATTGAAAGCTCAGAGCTCTCAAATCTCTAAACAAAAATGACAGAACAAATGTGAGAGTGGTGTGCTCCTCTTATTTTATAAGTTGATTGGAAATCTAGATGGATTGAATTTGATCATCTTCATTACTCAGTGCCTTTTTTCACTGATTTTAGTACCTATTATTTTTCCTGCTTTTACCCTTGCTTTATTGTCTTTCTGCTTTGAATTACCTTTTCTACTTTTGGTAACATCTTGCTTTTCCTAGATTTTCTGTACTTTTCCTTTGTTTTTCTAGCTTTTTTTTTTCTTTCTATTTGTGGACTTGCCTATTTTTCTTGCCTACTTTATGTTTTTCTGAATTGGTTTCTTTTGTGCTTCTTTCTATCCTTTTGTGTGTTTGTGTTTTTTTCTTGATTTTTCTCCTAGTTTCCATTTGGTATGACAACTCAGTGGGTCCATTAATCCTCATGAGACCTCCTTCTCCACCTATCATATCCACTTAATTACAAAATGCACCATACCATGTCGACTTCCATCGCATTGAAAGAGCATGCCAAATCCAAGGAAGTGAAGAAAGTCGAAATGTCGGTAGTAGAGATCAATACCAAAGTGAACATATAAGGGGCCACTACTGCGCAAAGTTCCATCAATGAAGTTCATGGACTTCAACTTGCAAGATGGCAATAGTTACCCCAACCTACAACTGTCAAAGTATGCAAATATCAGGGGAGAACCATATGGCACACCAAAATGGATTGCACATAAATGGGCCAAGAAGCTCTTCATATTGGGCATCATCATGTTTTTGGAGGTGCCTCACTTCAGCTGCGGACTGAGTATAACATGATGCATCAATTTTTTTCTCCGTAAAATGCACGACGGGTTCATGTGGGTGTACCAGCCCTATGTAATAAATGAGGAGCTAATTTAGAGAGTGTATAGTTTGTCGTGCATGGGAGAAGACTCTGGTGAGGCTATTAAAGTGTGCAACCTTAGAGTGGAAGAGGCCTATCATAAGCATGAGAGATAGAGAGGAACCAAAGGCGTGATGATCCCAATGATCAATAACACCGAGGTTCGGTTCATGACGTAGGTTCTTGCACAGAAAGTGGTGCACAAATGCAGAAAGGATGAGTGCCCTATAAGGGTGTTTTTTTTTACTGGTGCACCCAAAGAATCAAGATGCACTGGAACAAATACCTGCTGCAATAGTTCATCGAGGATTGTCTAGAAAAACAAAACCTGGGTAAATAATTCCACTTTATCTAGGTATTGCTGCTTAATGCAATGATAGCATGGAAGCCACCCGCATGGGATGAGTTTGAGGTCATAGTGAGACCTTTTCGGCACCTATGTTTTGGATCTGGAAACATAGCACTGGTAAGCAAGTTGATCAAGAAATGGCTGTTGCATTCCAATGCTAATATACTGAGAGGATTCAGGTCACAGTCGAGTCATACAAGATTCCAACATACTTGATAGAAAAGTATGATTGTATGGTATGCTTTGTAGTGGATGTGCAAAACGTCTTCATCTCACAGTGCAAGGATCCGTCGCACGACAGGACCGAGGTTATGCCATTCTGCATTAAGGAGGATGACCTCAAGGTAGCCATGGAGGAACGCCCCCTGAATTCCAACCATAGGCATACTCTGATGTAGATATGTTGGATACCACTAATAATAATCACAAGAAGAAGAAAGAGGTGGCAGGATCTTCGGTGTGCGACTCTCCACGTGTGAGTGATAAGTATAAGAATAAAAGACAACAGGAAGCGCAAAAATAAATGTCGTAGCCCCAAAAGAAGAATAAAAGCATGATTATTTTTACTCTAGACAACAATGAGGGGAGGAGCAAGAGCAACAAGAGCCACCAGAGGATAATGGAACATAGGGACATGGGTTACCATATTGAACCCCATCACCAAAAAAAAAGTGATAAAATGAAAGCACAACTCTTTCCTAAGAAGCGGGGAAAGACCAATAAAGAACTGGAACTATATACAATTCTCAATATGGTTGAAGTAAACCTATAATCACAACAGGTGCTTCAATCAATTGGACTCGGCCAAACATCAGAGGCAGTATAATTATTGGAAGGTGCTCCATTATCTGACCAAAGTCTCTAAATGTGATGAACATATTGTTTTTCAGTAAGGACCTTAAAAGCTATAAACTTATTTAAAAAAAAAACCCATGTGCTCTTAGAATTAAACCAGATGCTATTAAGCCTATAGAGACTTGGAAATTAGTTAGGCTTCTAGAAACCTAATCCTTAGGGATGATGGTTCGTTGTACATACTATAGTTAGTAATTTTCATTTTGGATAGATATGTAAACTAAACAATCATAGAGGAGTCCACGAGACTCTCTTGGTTGTTTAAACAAACAGTCATGTGTATTTCTATTTGTATGAAAGCTCAGTTAATTTAATCATTCAATCTTATGGAGTTAATCCAGGCCTTCAATTTGTATAAGAGCCCTAACATTTTGATTTAACTCCATGATCTGTTCGCTGGCATAATTTGTGCTACCCCTGCTTGCTGCGTGTAATCCCTAGTTGTGTAACCAATTGTTGGATAACGCATTATCGCATGCAATCTTGTACCTCAACGTATATACCTATGCTATACTCCAGACCTGCGTACCATTCCAAATATCTGCATACCTATAGCTTGAAGGGCCTGTCATGTGATAAACTTATAAGCTTTATATCCGTGTCTCTCACTCATACGATTTTCCACCTCTGTGTATCACTCATACATTACCTATTTCCATACATTTCCATTCAACACCAGTTACTCATTGCATAAATCACCCACAGTTCATACATGTTGGACTAGCTCTAAGTTATTCATATGTGCTAGTATATCATATTCAATCTCTCTTAACACAACTCTCATTGACTTGGTGACTATTTGTAGTAAATTTGTGTCATTACAGAGACTATTGTGTTTCCTATTGCCATTATATTGCAAAGATCATTCACCACATTGGCTAGAGGATAAATCACTGTTGCAAAGATCCTATTGTATTGCAGATAAGTTCATGAATATGCATTCTCTTGTCTCCATTGTTGGTGTGGTGCTAACTGGCAAAGAGAAATTCTCCAGAATGCTCAAGGAAGATAGAACATACACTCATATTCAATGACCTGTGGGTTGACATTTTTGATGGAGAGAGTTCACCTACCAAACCTACAATAGATAAATAACTAGTTATATGGACGAACAAATAAAAGAAATAATATGCCTTTATTGTTGCTTCACTCAGTGAAGAGGTGAGCCGTCATAGCAGATATTTTAAAGACTCTTCGAATGCTTTTTCAAAGTGAAAATATCTCTTGCCACTCATCATAAATTTAATCTGCCATACCATTTTGGGAGATTACCAACTAGCATCAGAATGATTCAAATACCTTGAACACCTGACAGACACCCATGATTGGCAACGATTGAAGACAAATGCATTGCATGCATTTATTGCTAGGGACATCAACAACAGTGATCCCCTTCTTTGTAATTCTATACTTAGAAATAAAATCTATTGGGTACACCTACCCATACTCAATCCAACATTCAATTTTCTAGTTGACAAGCACCTTAGACTCCCACTATCTTGTCCAACCCATTGTGCTTCCATATCATTGTGCAAGCACCACATACACATTCATCCTTGATCGTTTTATCATATGGGATGCTCATACTTCATCCTAAACCTATTTCCCATGTTTAGGACACTTCGAGGGTCAACCACATTGACCTTACTTTCAGAATAATTTAATCCTCTACATCTTTGCGTCACCTTTTGTCGTCGCTAGTGTGCCAGTTCACGAAGGGGAGGATCGATCTAAGAAGGTCATATATTACGTTAGCAAGAACCTATTAGGGCCCACGTTATCATACAATCATGACGATAAATTAGCCTTGGCTGTTGTTTTTTCAGTTCAGAAGCTGTGTCATTATATCCTGACAAGAAATACCAAGGGTGAGGAAGCGATTCTCCTATTGCGGGTGATTTACAATTAGTGATCTTCCCTTCTATCAGCTTATTCTCGGGGAGACTTGTTTCGACGTTTAGCAATGAAGTAACAAGCATTATTACATATATAAGACAAGGTGTATAATGCAATGTGTCTGGTTAGCCTATATGGTTTGACTACGGAGCGCTATCTTTTTTGTAATTAAATATTATTACAAAAATATTAGAATTTCAACATAACACATTAATCCTAAGCTTAAAATTTAAATAATATGGAAATTAATATACCAAAATTGACCCCTTCTCATGTTATGAGATTAGGATAAAATCATTAGGGGTTATCTAAGGAATAGAGTAATAATGAATACCTCATGGAGGGGACATTAGAGTCCTCCCCTCGCAAAAATGGTTGTTCCCAAAGTAAGTGTAGTCTAGGGTGTTGTAACACCTTCTCATTCTCCCATGTAGCATCCTCACTAGGCATCCATTTCCATAAAACTATATATTCCTTGATGGTCCTATTTCTTATCATCCTTTCTCTTATTTGCAAAATATTATCTACTGCTAATTTTAACTATCCTTCATCATCTATAGGTGTAAGCTCTACTGAAGTTGTTACTTGCTTCCCAAATGCTTTCTTTAAATATGAGACATGAAATACATTATGTAACTTACTTCGTCTGGAATATCCAACCCATAAGAGACTTATCCTACCTTTTACACTATTCTATATGGTCCATAGAACCATGGTTTTAACTTATCATCCCATTTTCTCTTCAAGGATGACTATTTGTAGTGCTGGAACCTCAAGTACACTAAGTCATTCACCTGAAAGCTCCGCTCTATTATGCTTCTATTTGCATACATTTTCTACTAGTTTCGGGAAGTTTGCAAGTTGTCCTTGAGTGCTTTCAATATATATTGACTTTATTGGATCTAGTATTTTTCTTTTCGTGCTTTTCTTTCTCCAAAATTCTCATCCACATAAGTGGAATCTTCGTGTCCATACAGGGCCTTGAAGGGGGACATGCCAAGTTTGCATATAATAAGAAGAATCGTAGGAGAACTCACCTACATGCAACCATCTAATACATGTATTTTCTTGCCCTATGAAAAAAATGATGAGATATCCTTCCAACCACTGATTGACCCTCTCAATTTGTCCATCATTTTCGGGGCGGTAACTAGTACTGAGATCCTAATCTGTATCCACTAGTTGAAACGATTCTGGTGAAGAAGCACTAGTAAACTTGTTGTCTCTATCACTAATTATTGTTTTTGAAATTCCGTGTAATATGAACAATTATTTAAAGAAATGATCAACAATATGAGATTGTGATCTAGTTTATGGGACAAGAAAGAAGTGTCCAAATTTAGTAATTATGTCTACTACAATGAATATGCAGTCCTTACATTTCATCTTGGGAAGACCAGTGATAAAACCCATTGAAATGCTCTCCCATTTTCAATCCAGAAATGGGAATGGTTGTAGTATCCTATCTAGATGTGTGTGCTCAAAATTATTTTATTAACATATGCTACATTCTCGCACATGCCTCAACACATAATTTTTTATTCCCTTCCAAAAGAACCTCTCTGTGACTTTCCGGTAAGTGTTTAGATAACTAGGATGCCCTGCTAGAGGTGAATCATGGGAAGCCTCCAAAAACTTCTTCTTCAATTCTGATCCTGGTACCAAGTAAATTCAAGATTTATAATCGAATTTTCCCTCCAACACTTTATACAATTAATCTTTAATCAATCCATCTTTCAGTTCACATGGAAAGTGATTCTTAGAGTACTCTATAGCTAGTTGCTCTTTCCAACCCATACTAGAACCTTTGTTTCAGAGAAGGTTGGTTTTCTTGAAATGAGATGCACAACTACATGCACTTTAACTTTTTTGTACACTATATCAAAGTCATAATATTGAAATTTACTCACCCATTTTTTCTTCCTGTCATTAAGCTCTTTTTGAGTCAAGAAATGCTTAAAGTTGTTGTGATCAGTTTTGACCACAAACTTGCTACCTACGAAATACTGTTGTAACTTGGTCAATGCATTCATTATGGCCAACATTTCTTTATAATATATGGATTAGTGTATTTCATGTGGCTACAAATTTCTACTCTCAAAATAAATTAGGTGCTTATTTTGCATATGGACTGCTTCAATGCATTCTGTGTAGACATCACACTGAAGAACAAATGGCTGAGTGAAGTCAGGTTTAGTGAGAACTAGGAAATTTTGCATGGCATCCTTTATATTTTTTCAAAACTATTTCAAATTCCTCTAATAAATAGAGTGGATATTTCTTGTTAAGGTCAGTGAATGGAGCATCCAACTAAGAGAATCCTTTAACAACATTCTAGTAGTAAGTGCAGATACAAAGGAACCCTCTCAACTCTGTGGCATTCTTAGGGCTTGGCCAAGAAAGAATAGCTTGGATATTTTTCATATGTACCTATGACCCCATCTTGTCTAATCACATGGAAAATATATAGAAACTTAGCCATTCCAAATTCACATTTGGACAACTTAGCATACAAAGATTGAAATGTAAGAATAGTTAGTACATCTTCTAAATGTTGGAGGTGTTCTTCCCAGGTTCTACTATAAATCAAAATATCATAAAAATACAATACCACATACTTACAAAGCTTCTTGATAAACACCTTTTTAATTCAATATTGAAATGTTGGAGGATCATTTGTGAAGCCAAATAGAATGACAGAGAATTTGAAATTGCCATAATCACATTGGAAAGTTGTATTTAATATGTCTTCTTCCCTTATTCTAATTTGATTATATCTAGAATGAAGGTCAATCTCGGAGAAAAAGTTGTCCCCATGCATATCATCCACCAACTCATCAATTATGGGGATGTGGTGTTAGTTCTTTATGGTCTTCTTATTCAAATATCTATAATCTACGCACATCCTCAAGGTCCCATCTTTCCTCTTCACTAAGACTACTGAGGAAGAAAAAGGATTGGTACTTAGTCTAATCAAAGCTAACTCCATAAGTTATTTTATATCCCTTTAAATTTCATGTTCTCTTATTTTGGGATTCTTATAGGGTCGATTCATGATAGGAAGTGTTCCTACCTCCTACTCTATCACATGCTCAACTCATCTATTTAGTGTCCTGCAATGAGGAATGTCTCCAAAGACTTTCTCATAATTCTTGAGCAAGTTGTTTATGTCATTTGGAAGTTGTGAAATTTCTATGATGAGTGTTGGGAAGAAATAAAACATTCAACAACCCACTCTATGTCTCCATGCCTCAATATAGACCTCATACTATGGGAATACACTGTCTAATTTGGATAGATGTTCATACCTTTCAAAACAACTTGCTCCCCATCAGAATTATTGAATCTCCTTTCCATAATTTTTTAGTTCATAGAATGTTAACCAATTGGGAATAACCATTGAACTCCTAACACTATGTTTGTGTCAACCACATTCACAACATAGAAATTATATGTCACTGTATATCCTTGAATGGTCACTTCCAGCTTGGGAAATCATTTTGTGTAATTCATGGAATGATTCACGGGGATCATGACAGTGAATCCATCAAAATATTTAGTGGGGATATTTCTTCTTTCCACAATTGCAACTTCAATAATGTTATGAGTGGTTCCTCTATCCACCAAAATAGTATCCCTTTGGCATTGTACTACTCCCTTGAACCAAAGTGTATGGAACCTTGATATTCTGGATAGAACAACAATCTTTCTGGAACCCAGTTATGGCTTCTCTTCATGTGTTGTATCATAATTTTCCTTTGAATTTATTTGTTTCCCCTCATTCTCTTCTTCATATTCACTTTTACAAAAATATTCAATATAATGTGCTTTCCCTTAGCACATTTGTGGCCTAGAACCCATGTCTCCTGGCATGGAAAACATAGTTTTTGTCTCCTTAGATCCTCTTGGTCTTTTGAAAAGTTATCCTTCTTGAAATTCCCAGTTGGAACCTTTTGAAGAGATCTTTTATCCTTGATGTTAGAAGGAAAAATTCTCTTAGGTGGGAATCTGGTTCTTGGAATAACATCTTGAATATGTCTAGTCTTGTCCATGGCATCCTGTAATGTTGCAGGTTGGTGAGATTTAAGCAGACCCTCAAGTGGATCTTATAGTAGTTATGTAAACAAACTAACTAAGTGGGTTTCAAATATGTCATTAAACATAACTATAACATTTTTAAATTATAAAATGTATGCTCAAGGATTTTAGACTGCTTCAATTGAGCAAGATCCATGAATGACATTCCAGGATCTCTTCTACCAAACTTACTCAACAACCTTCTTATGAACTCCTCATAGGTGGTTACAATATCATTCCCCAAGGTCCTTAATCCATGAAACCACTAGTCATTTTCATCCCCTTCCAAATGAAAAGTATCCGTTCTAATGGCATCCCTTTCAGCCATGGTGTTCAATAGAAAGTAGGTATCTAGATTTTGAACCAAAGAGCTAGAGGTTCATTTTGTAGACCCATAAAAATAGGGAAGGGATATATTACCAATGGTTCTCTACAACTCATAGTTTTGAGTAGAAATTATGAATTCCATATGCCTTTTGAAATATTCACTAAAGGATATGTACTTTGCAAGTCAAACCTCCACTGGTGCAATGCCTTCAAACTGTATCTCGGTTACTTCCACCCTATGCTCAAGAAAATTGTTCATAGTAGGACTTGGAAAATATTTGAATTGATGTGTCCTATTATGTGGCATCATATTAGAGAATATTTTATTCTCCTCATGATGAGAACCACTACTACTGACCTCACCATCTTTCTTGTCCACCAATCTAGACAAGATGTTTCTAGGTTTAGTTTTCACTTGGTAAATTTGTACTTAAATATAAGCATGCTTTGTGAAAACATGTCACATTTATATTCTCTACTCACACCTTGGTCCCGCATACTTAATTTTCCTTCTCAAATCCAACTTTTGGTGGAATTTTACTTCTTGATCTTCTTCTTTGACTATGTAAATCTCTTTTGGAATTTTGTTCTTTATATTTGGATTTCCTTTGGGACTAATCAATGAATATACCACGAGAAGTTTTATAGGAACATGATAAAATACCACTTTAATGTATCAATCATATATAAATTTACATTAACTAAGACTTACAAAACTTTAAAAAAAACTGTGGAAATTATGAGACTAAACTAGTCACTTTTGGCTAGGATTTCGAAGACATTTTTAAATTAGCACAAGATTTGGAAGAGAGAAGATAAAGATATGATTTGAAGAAAAAATATACAGGTCTAAAAATATTATCAAAATGTTTTTAATTCCATATGAATTGAAGTGGAAACGTTCACTGGGTACATCATGCCCAGGATGGTCTGAATACGACGTAGTTTCAGTCCCCAGGACTTATGTGGAAAAATTATGGCTCGTGGTGATTCACCATATTAATATATACTTGGGTTACAATGAAATATAAAAAAAAGGCATGTTTTTCATAGTTCATACAGAAAAATGGTGATTTGAGTGGATTTGGAAACAATACGACAAATCAGAACTGCACAACTAGTTTGAGTTTAGGGAGTTAAACAAATCCTAAGGTATCAATGAAATGGTAGAATTGGAGATTTTATATGTTAACTATGATATCAATTAAATATAGGAACTGTCAGAATGCAATTTAACTAAGCATAAGATCAATTACTGAATGTATATTGAAAACTAGACAATTTTGAAGCAAATCTAGAATAGGTCTTGGAAAATGATATCAATATCGGACTTTTATATAATTCAAGTAATAGAATAATATAATAATATTATAATAATAGAAATTACATCATATTTCAGTCTAAATTCCTTTCATAATAGGCTCATGCTTGACAATATTCATAACAAAACAACCACCATGGAAAACAACTAGAAAACATCATGAATTCGAATTGATGGATTCACAATGCTTGATTTGGATATCGAATAAGACTGGAATTAGCTTTGGGACCTGCAATAAAACCAACTAAAATGGATAAATTCAATCATCTACACATATCACTAAAGGAGAAACATGGGAACATATCCCAACTGTGACTATGGACACATCTCCCAAGTCAAATTGAAAGCTTCCATATCTCAAATATCAAAATACAAATCACCAAAAAATGTGAAAGTGGTTATCTCCTCTTATTTGATAAGTTTATTGACTATCTAGATTCATTTAATGTGGTCACATTCATTACTTATGTTCCCTCCTTGATTGATTTTAGCATATATGCTCTTTCCTGCTCTTACCTTTCATTTGATACCTTTCCTCTTTGGATTTTTTTCCCCGATTTTCTACTTCTTTCTGCTTTGTGGACCTTCCTTATTTTTCTTCCCGCTTTCTGCTTTTCTGATTTGCCTTCTTTTGTGCCGCTTTCTATCTTCTTATGGCTTATGTGGATTTTTCTTGATTTTTCTCCTAGTTTCCATTTTGGTATAACAATTCACTGGGTCCACTAAGACTCATTCTCTCTCCTTGGCCACCTATCACATCCACTTAATTAAAAAATTAAATTCTATTAAAAAATTATTAGAATTTCAACATAACACTTTAATCCTAAGTTTAAATTTAAACACTATGGAAATTAATATATAAAAATTGACCCCTTCTCATGTTAGGATTAGGGAATAATCATTAGGGATTATCAAAAAATTAGAGTAATCATGAATACATAATGGAGGGGATGGTACATATATATTGTGGTTTATGTATATGATCTTTTGATGACAGGGAACAACGAAAGCTATATTGCATCCATAAATAGGGAATTAAATAAGTGATTTGAGATGAAATATCTGGGATGCTTTCAATACTAATTGGGAATTGAAGTGACTTAAAATTCTAATTACATATTAATCTACAAGAATAAGTATGTTGGGAAGGTGTTGAACATATTTGACATGATAGGATTCAACCCTCTTTTTACTCAAATGGAAGGTAATTTGAAGCTCACATCAAATGAAGGAAAATAATTTTAGGATGCAACCAAGTACTAATGACTTGTAGGAATCCATATCTACCTTACCACAACCAAATATTATATTTCATTTAATGTAATACCCTTTTGAGGTTCATGAAAAAACCTTGTGAACGACATCGATTTGCTTCCAAAAGAGTTATAAGATACTTGAAGGGGACTCAAGAATGTGGACTAAAATAATTTAAGGTGGATTACTTGAAACTTATTCGGTACTCTCATTCAAAATTTGCAGGTGACAAGGACATGGTAGTGTCTCATTCATACTAACTCATGAGTCTTGTATCAGAAACTGTCTCTTGGAGATAATGCAAACAATGAGTTCCAATAAATTCTACGAGAAAAGAAAAATATGTGGGTTCTGTGGAAGAAGCGAAGGAGATTGTGTTTCTTAGGAAAATACCTGAAGAATCACATGATAATTAAGAGAACTCTAATCCCCTAGTTATCAACAATACTTATGTAATCAAGTTTTCTAGGTATCCTATATTTCATGACTTAACCACGCATATCAATAAGAAATATCATCTGAATGGACATCATCTAGAGGATAAGACAATTCATTTAATTCATTGTTCCACAAATGAAAAAATTGTAGACATCTTCATCAAATCACTTGGAAGAGAAATTTAGAAAAGTCAAAAATATGTTTTGATTGATGATCACCCATTCAGATTAACGTAGGGGGGGTGGATGTTGGAAACCTAATCTAAAACAATTATGGTTTTGTGTATACAATGTAAATAGTTTTATGAAGGCTAAAATTATTCTAGCACTTTAATGAACCTATTTGCAAGTGATGTACATGGGTCATTCTCATTGTATAAACAAATGATTTTGCTCAATAATAAAGAAATGAAATTTGAGATTTATCCTCTTATAGAAGTCATTCCCTTGGTAATAATTTATGATTAAAAAAAAAGACACTTTGTGGAATAGTTATAATATTAGAAGCATTGTTCCATTTGGTATATATAAGGATAATTTATTCCATGATAAATAATTAACGCATATGAAAAAATTAAGATATTATAAGGAGCTCGTCAAAGCTAATCTAGAAGAAAAATATATCTCTATGTCATGGGATGAAATAATTTATCACTAAGAAAACTATGGGATTTAATACCTTTTTTTAGAAAGAAAACTATGTGTTTCCTTACCTTTTTCAAGGTCCAAAAGTCTAAATTTGTCCATAGTAGACATTAATAACCATCACCACCATCAAATAAAAATTATGATGTCTAATCTCATTCTATTAAAGAACCATAAAATGAATTTATATATGTCCACTACAAGTTATATTTCTAGTTTAGGTTAATCAAAGAATTCATAGTTCCATGAGAGATTCCGTTCCATAACCTCGTCCATTTTCTTCTATGCCTAATTTTTTCTGCAAATTCTTATTGAATAATTGAATTTTTTCACGTCAATATTGAGTCCTTCATTTTTGGATCACATCAATATTCGTCAATCAAGAGATCCATGGCTTCCCTTTGTTGACATCCTATAGAGCTCTTATTCTCATGTGGCATTTGAAAAATAGAACAATGGATCGACCCTTTTCTTTGTAAACATAGATCAATGCTTAGAAATTCTATTGAATGGCCACATATGTCTTATACCTTCTTGAATATAATTTTTTCAATACTCTCTTGGCTGCATTGTTTCTTGGAATTGAAGATCACTGGAGCATGTGAATATTTGGGTTCGTTCACAATGTCTCATCTGAAATTCGTGCATAGCTTGACTCATGAACTAATTTTGCAACTATTAACTTTGAAGGGTGTCATCTTCCAACATAAAAGTCTTGTTTTTGGTTTTTGGAAATCAGAGTAACATGGTGTAACAAAGGGTTTAATTTCATGGGTATTTACCGATTGTTATGGTATTTATCCCTGGTCATATTCTATTAATTTTAAAATCTACAAGCATCGTTATTGGTGTCAACAAATTTAATAGTAATATATATATATATATATATATAGTTCCTACCCTACATATAAACTGACATGGTAGGCTCAAGCCCACCCATCCCTAATTTAAATGGAGCTTTTAGATGCAATCCTGGTTTCACAAAACCTGCGAGAGTTTAGTTTAAAAAAAATCTTGAGCATTTCTTTAAATTAGGTATGGGTGGGCATAAGGATTCCATGTTAGTTTACATGTAGTGTAGGAAACAAAAACACTAGGATGTCTTTTAACTACAAAATGCTCTAGTGTTTTGTAACTACAAGGCACTCTACCATTTTGTAACTAAAAAATACTCTATCATTTTCTATTACATATTAATTCCTTAACTTTATCTCTATCCCTCCCTCCACAATTATTTCTCCCCCACTACCCCTCTATCTAAACCTCCATCTCTCTCTTCCCCCATTTCTCCCTCTATCTTTATCTCTCTATCCCTCCTTTCCATCTCTTTAAATCCCTCTCTCTCTATACCTCCTTCCCTATATCTCTCTCCCCATTTCTTCCTCTCTCTCTCTCTATGTCTCTCGATTCTATCTCTATCCATCCCATTCTCTCTCTCTCCCTCCCTAACTCTCTCTTTCTATACCTCCACCCCTTTCCGTCTATCTACCTCCATTCATCCCTCCCTTCCCCTTTATCTACCTCAATTCATCCCTCCCTACATATCGATACCTCACTCTCTCCTTTACTCCCTCCCTCTCGTTGTCCCTCCCTAACTCTATCTCCATATCCCTCCTTCCCTATTCCTCCATCTATCTATCCATTCCTTGTTAGCTCTCCCTATCCATAATTTTTTATCCCTCCCTCCCTAACTCTGTCTCTCCCTCTATCTCCCTCCATCCCTCTCTCTCATCCCTACATCCATCTCTTTCCCTTAATCTATCTCCATCTGTCACCCACTCCCCTTCTCTCAGTATCTCTCCTTAGCATCTCTCTCTCTTAACCTCCCCCCTCCCCATTTGTCCCTCTCTCTCTCACACAACCTTCTTAAATTTCTCATCAGTAGCAATGTATTAAATCATTAAGACACATATCTAGACCATTTAACATATGGAATGATATTTCAACTCAATGTGTTTCAATTTGTCATGAAACATAGGGTTTTATGGGAGGTTAATGCAGCTCTAATTGTCAAATTGAATGATTGTAGTCTTAATATTCTCACCAAAAAACTGAGCAAGTAGCTTCCTAATTCACATATATTCTCGATAGGTAGTGCTAACTGAAATTTACTATGTTTCTATATTACTCTGTGATATAAATCCTTGCTTCTTGTTGGACCAAGAGATCATAGCTTATCCTAGGATAAAAAAAATTGGATGAATTATTTTGGTCGACAATACTACCACCCCATTCAGAGTTGGCATAGCCAAGTAGCATCACTCCTCCACTAGAGGCATATCTAAGTCCATAAGTAATAATACCTGAAATATATATAAGCGCATTATTGGCAGAAACCAAATGTCTATGTCTTGGATCATACATGAATTGAATCAAGATACTTAGTTGATAACATATGTTTGGTCTAGATTGTATCAAGTACAATCAAGGAACTAATGGTTTGTCTATACCTAGTAGGATCCACTCGATCCAATACATAATCTAACTCATGAAGTTTCCTCATATTAGAAACCATTGGTGTAGTCATTGATTTACAATATATCATACCAAACTTGTACAACACATCAACTATGTATTCAATTGTGAAAGGAAAATATCGTCTTTCCTTCTCCAAACTTCAAGACCATGAAAATAGTGCATAAGACCCAAGTCATTCATTTTGAACTTAGAAGAGAGATCCCTCTTGAACTAAACTATTTGTTGTTCCACTTTAGTAGGGAACAAGTCATCAACATATAGAACCAAGATTATAGGTTTGTGTTATCCTGTTAAATGACACTTCTCCATTTGAGTACTGACACTTAATGTGTTGGTACACAAAAGGAAAAAATGGATGGAAGTAGCCAAATCCCTATAGATGTGCATGTGCCTTCATATATTATCATCATCCCAGCCTTACCTATTTTTTATAAACTGATTAGGAAGAATTCATGACTATTGCCATTGCAACCTGTTGGCAGGAAACACCCTTCGGAGCATTTTTTTAACACAAGTAATTTGAAGATTGATAATTTTCAAACAATATTGGCTCTTTTTGTCTGGATAAAAATAAACTCATCATTGATATCTTAGGAGGGCCCTAAGAATCTTTGATTCTTAAGGTACTACTGACAGAAACTTAGTTGACTAATTGATCCGGATGGGTTGAACATCAGTAACAGCAAAATTTGACTCTTATGATCTTAATTATTCATTTTTGTCAATCATCAGAAGGACTATAATTACAGAAGATTAGTAGCTCCTATTTTTCCACTCATCACTCATGTTTGATTAAAATCAAATGAATTTATAAATTATCAATTCAAACTAGTTACTGCATGATGTGATAACTGTTATTGTCTGATTCATATGGAAAATTTGGTAAAGCTTCGTCACTTCTGAATTATTTATCTTATTTTAGTTGTTGTAAGTTTTAAGGTGAATTTAATGTGTTCTTCATGAACCCTACTATACTATATGCTCATCGCTTATTTCAAATTCATATTTCTGAAATAGGTTGGTGTCAGAGTTTGTGATGAAGGTCTAAAGTCACTTTCTAGTTTTTTGACATTGGTTTGGTCACATTATCATATTATTCTCTGATCAGTTTTCACCTTTACACTAAGGTATTGATTATATGCTAAGGTGATCACATTATTATGATTGTATTCGATAAATGAAGGATTAAGGTTTTTGGAAATTATTTAGTCATGTGTTAAACAACGATGAATTAACCTCCATTATCAACACATTATGAAATCATAATGAATGATGAAGTAATGGTGGTATTAAGGTTTTGGTCATCGTGTCGTTTGGCGGTTGCTATCTGTCAATCCTTAATCATGCAAACATCACTTGCAATAACTCACCTGTGTGACTCTTCTATGGCTCATTATGTTTTGGTAAGTTGTTTTCGAAACCTCTTGTCTCTACCAATTAACGTTATGATGAATTTATAAGAAGGTTTTCAGGGTTTTGATAAAATAGGGTATTTTGTAATATCGTTGGTAATGCCTATACTGTTGATAAATCAATTGCATCTTGTAATCTGTGTTTCAAAAACCGTAGAGTTTTGTGTATCCTCTGCATTGGCTCCAGTGTCTAGGTTTGAAATTATTGGTGATGAATATCTGTATGCTGCTCTCGAGTGTAGAGAGGTCATGTCACGGTTTGGATGGTTGGAGTTTCTTCAGAAGTTTTCTAGTTTTAATATTGCAGTATCTAAGGCATTCGCAGAGTCATTCGATGGGGTTCGTGCACATATGGGAGACATTGAAATCAAGCTATCTGAGAAATTCATTTCTTGAGCAATTTGCTTGCCACAAACTGGTGAGAAGTGGTATAAAGGAAGGCATATTAAGAGTGACTAGTGGAAAGGGTTTCTTACGCCTGCTCATTGACAAACCAAGTTCAAATATGGCTTCCCCTCCTAGTTATTAATGAATAAATGGAAGTCTCTTCTGGAGCTAATCATCAGGTATGTAACTTGCGAAGGTAGGCTGTCTCAGACGCAATTTTATCACCTTTGGCTGTTGTTGATATTTAAGGGGTACCCTGTCAATATGCCCCTTTTATTTTTGAACAGTTTGCATAAAATGGCATCCACTTGTTAGTCTAATGTTGGGGACAAAAATAGGAGTTTATTCCACCATGGGTTAATTAAAATTCTTGTGTCCAGTCGGTTGGAAGAACTAGGTCAGACCTGGGATTCTTTCCTTCTGAGAAATGGGTTTGGGGTTAATGAGGAATGGCCCAAACAGAGGCCTAGGGTTCAATGTAGGTGGGTAAAAAATGAATAAGATGAGCTTGAAATCGAGGAATTTGGTTCTTGGGATGATTTGGGGGATGAAGGGTTTCAACCTGACCAAACCCTAAGTCTTGATGATGTAAAAATTGAGGTGGAAACTCCTGCAAATAATTCTCGAGGTCGAGGAAGGAAACCGTCAATTCCTATAACCTATTAAAACAAGAATTCTTCTCGTGCACAGGTTGATATGAAACAAACAAAGGCTGAAGATCATACTAGCTGTGCTGTGAGAAATTCGGCTATATGAAGAACCACACGCAGTATGACAGCTGCTCTACTTGCCAAGAGGAATTTGAGTTTTGGGGATATCTCAGTTATTGAGGTGAGTGACTCTTCAGATGTTCGAACACATCCAACTCACATAGGCCCATCTATGCTAGATCTTAAATATGTTTCTATCTCTACAAACAAGGTTGTTGACAGTCAGCATGAGAATCATGAAGGTGACCAAGAAATTGACAGAAAGCATTACTTAACCGAAGAAGCCCGAATAAACTTGAAAAGAGAGTCAAAGGACCAAACTGATCCAAATCCTCATGCCCAATTGATTTCTTCCCTACAAACAGATTTAAAAGAAGCACGAGTTATTCAAACAATTGCCCTGGAAGAAACTAAAGCTTTAAAAGCTGAATTGATCACCTGGGTTGAGAATTGGGATGTGTTAAGAGGAAAAAAGTTGAGATGCAAAGAAATGATTAAAAGGATTTTGTTAAAGAATCAAATATTGAAAAGAGAGAATAGGATTAACAAGACCATGGCTAACAGGTTTAGAACTAGACTTAATGAAGCTAGGAGAAGTGTACCTATTCGATTCTCAGTCGAGTCGGCCTTACAAACCTGATATTTTGTTTTCCAGTGACTTCTGAATTTTGTCTTTTGTATCTTACATTATGCCTATAGAGGATTTTGGATAGATATTAAAGGTTAGTGATATTTTGGGTTCATTAGTTTTGGTTTTCAATTCACAGTCTAAATGATTAAATTGAGATATCTACAGAATTAAAATTCTGCAGATATCTCGCTCATGCTTAATTGATCATCATTAAATTTTGCTAAACAACTTTTTGTTAATATTTACAGATGTCAAAGAAACTATTGGGATAAAACTGGATGCTGGTCTACCTTCGTGTCTTTTGACTATACGTGGCTACTCAATGAGGAATGCTCAGTGATTACTTCGTTCCTATTTCTAAGGTTCTGTTGGCATGGATTATCCAGTGTGGTGTTACTATGATTGGGAGAGTATAACACTGGATTTTCTGCAGTAAGTTAACCTTTTGGCGTATCTTTCTCTATGGATGATTTTGTAACAATGTGCCTATGAATCTAGTCATGGTTACACCATATTTGGATAAGATTGAGATTTTTCCTAAGAAATAGGATTTCTAGTTAGTCAGTTGTAGTCTTTTAATTTCCTTTATACGCAACTTCAGAACTGAAGCAAAGGGTTGGAATCCTGGAACTTGTGATGAACAAATATAATACAACACTTAATATTATTCTGTATATTTGTGTTCCTTTAGAACTATTTCTTAGGATTACTATATTTTACAGAAATACTGAAGACATTAGCTAAGTCTATCAGTTATATCATGTTGTCTTAATGTTGTTTTTCATGTGTGAAATTTTCTTTTCATATGTATGTATCTTTATATTATACATGAAAGCATTTTTGTTAATGGATTCTAAACAAAGTACTTAGTGTTGAAATATGGATGATTAGTTGTCATGTGGGAAAGTGAATGAGCTTCTTCATGTTTCTTTTCTTCAGTTGATAATGATATGGTTTTATACGAAGTACTGACTGTGTGAATTGACTTTATTCATTTCAGAGTTAGTACCTGAGTGTATTTTTCATTCTTCAATACTATGTTAAATTTATTTTGATTATGAGTTTTATTTCATTTTCAAATTAATTTATGATAAAATGTTATTTTATAGTAAGTTGATTTAGATCTGTTTCCGTTGATAGTAGGCTTTCCTAACATTGCAGGATCATAAATCAAATTTTCTAATAAAACTTGTTATCCGATTATTAATTTTAGTTCCCAGTTTGGGATAGTTATATTGCATCGTAGGTCATTATAGAGCAGGATTAGGAGCTACTATTATTTTTCTATTTTAATTTAAAGGGATTTGTTAGCATTAGTTATTCATTTAGATTAGACCTTTTGATAAGTGAAACTTATCATCTACACCTCAAGAGACTCTCTACCTTGAGAGCACATTTAATAGGTAGCAAGGCCTTTATCCTGTGAGAGACAGTCACACCAAACACACACAAGATTGTAGTAAGTTGAGTGTGTGGGCTGTTTTTCAGTAGTTGGCCACAAAACCCTATAGGTCACATATTTTCAGCCAACACAGCCCGTGAATCATTTTGCGAGTATTGACATTACAACCAACAAATACATGATAAAGGTTTGAACATACAGGTTTCCCTTATAAAATTTGCGTATCACACACGGCCTTCTAATATTACTAGTAGAGAATTCCCTAATCCAAAAACTAAAAATAAAAACAAGATTAGTCCAACACAATTGGGCTCTTAATCATAACTATCCTAACTTCCCCAATAATCTCAACCTTTGTAACCTCTCTCTTTCCTCATGTATAAATAGAGGGTAGGGGTTGAGGCTAAGGAATGATCATTTTATAGAGCAAAGTTATGCTGGTGGATTGCCTTTAAAGATCCTGGAGCAACAAAACTCAGTTTCCTTGGCTTTAGGAGGAGCACTTGTTTCATCTACTAGTTGTAATGTTCTATCACTTGTTTATCAATAAAGAGAGTCTTTCTTCCAATTTGTGTCTTTGTACTCTTATGTATTATGATTTATGAATTGTCTTGTTATTTGATTGCAAGCATATTATTTCATTAATATTCTATATAATATATAAGATATTGTAGGAAAGGCCTGGCTATTTGCAGGTGTTGAAGATTCCTTATAAGCTGTCGGAGAAATTTGGATTGAAGAAGAAAGCAAGGATCGACCTCCATAAGCGAGGTTCACCTAATTTATTCCCCATTTCTCTGTCAAATTCTTTAATGGATGGATTTCTGCAAGTTTATTGAGTATGTTGGTAACCCCAAAGACCCTAGGTTATAAGGTTGTATTCTCCTAAAAAATAGAACTGGAGACACCGTTGGGGAGTGAAACCTATTGTGGCTCCTTTTTTTTGGCTTTGTTACCATTTTTTTCTCTTTTTGATCCTGTGAGTGATTTGTTTGTTGTTTGCCTTTAGTTTTCAGTGCTTTATACTCAAAGTCCTTAACTCATTTGTTTTTCTCTTTGAAAAATTTTCATTGCATTTGTGAGTTGCTTCGGTAATAGTCGTGTATTGTCTTTTGTATTCATGGGTTGATTTGGTAACAGTCACGAAAGGTACACAACCTGCCTTGGTGCCAGTCAATAATTTCTTGTAGGTTTCTATCATTCTACAAGGTTTTTCCTTATTCCTTTCTTTCTGATCCTTCAGATGCTTGTTAGGGTTCTTAATGAGCATGGTACTATAGCTTTGGGTGTATACATTTCACTGTGTGCTTAATAGAGTCCAGTATTTTTGAGTGATTTTGGTCCGACTTCTTTGTTTGTGACTGTGTTGAGTCATTCCTTCTTGGCTTCTTGGTTTGAGTAATTTTTTCATTTTGGTCACTGGTGTCTATATGTCCTGTAAGGACATTGGTATACTTGGGATTTATTTTCTAGTAGTCTAAGTGAGTCATTCTTACCATCTTTTGGATCTATTAGTCCTTGCAAGTCAATAGTTCTGCCAAGTCTAAGGTTTGATTCATCTCTCCATGTTTGGTTGAATATTGTTACTATTGGATCTGGCTACTATCATTTACAATTATATGATCAGATTGTTTAATTTGCTCAAATTTCATTTTGTTTTTTAATTTTTTGAAAAAGGAAAGACAAAGAAGCATTTTTGCATTTTCATTAGGTTGCATTAGCTATTTTTCTCACTATTTTTTCAGAAAAATCAAACTTTTTTAAGTCTTGTAGATTCTAAAGTTGTTAAAAATTTCATTAGCTTTCATTTATTAAAAAAAAAGGAAAAAATTGCATTTGTAGTTGCATTTATTTCAAATTTTTATACATCATTTGCTTTCAGTTTGTTGAGTCTATAACACCATTCAGTCTCATGCTGCTACCCTTGAGTAATACAACCCATTAAAAAGAATTTTTACTTACAATTTATTAGTAAGTTTCTTTTTATAGGTTCATACATCAACTAGCTTAGACTAGGTTTTTGGATAAGGAGATTTAAATAGTCCAAAAGCACATTGACTTCAAACGTAGTGACCTATCTTTAGGTAAATCCCCTTCTACAAGAGTCAATACATAAATATCCTCTCACATAGGAGTTAAGCATGAGGCCGCATGATAGCTCGGTCTAGGAGACAACCCTCTACTTCCTTGTTCCATCATTTACTAGGATTTTTACGCGTTTGTGAATATTTTCAATACCACTTCTTGGTCCCTGTGAGGTGTTAGTATTGATAGGGTTTCAGGCTTAGCTACCTTGCCCATTCATAATGATCAGTCTTGTGACTGTTCCGCAAAAATCTCAATGTAGATTTGGTAGCCTTAGTTTCCAGACACTAGGATGTTATGCATGTGGTATGGAAGGTTATTTTTAGTACAGCTAGGATGAACTTGGAATGTAACCTCGATAGACAATTTCAGAGGGTGGTTGGGTTGTCCCCGTGCTTGCTCTCAGAACCCTCTTCACGAGATGCCAAGTAACCATCCTTTGATCTTCACTAGTTGGACCTAGGCCCTAATCATCCCAAGATTTCCTTTGGAAGGTGTATGTTCTATATGGTGTGTCTTTGTTAGTTAGGATATTTTTAGTGTGTGTTGTTTGGCTTGTTTTTGTTTAGTTGGGATTTATGTGTGTGAGTCAAATTTATATCTGTGGAGGAACAACCTCTTTGTTGGTACAAAAGGTTACAAAACCTTCATCCATCTGTTACAGTGGAGCCTCCACCGCCACCTGAAAAGAGGAGACTTGATACTGATAGTTCTTTTGAAACGACTAGTGTTAGTAAAGCTCTCGGTGAACCAGAACTTATAATTAATTAGGAAGAAACCTCAATAGTATATATATAATACTTGGAGGTTGTCAATTTTGCAAGAAACTTTAATTCACCTCTGACAAATCTAAACGATCCTATGATAGTCCAGGTCCTCCCTTTTAGTTCACTTGGTTCTCGTGTTCCTTTGAGCCGAGTTATGTCTAGATATTGAGAGGGTATGTCTACCTCGAATTCATCCATTTTGACTGGTGGAGTATCACCTTTCCTGGTGAGTGATCCTAGAACTAGTGCATCTATTGCACCCCTTTCACCAAGTGCTCGAGTGGCTCAACCCTCAACACCTTATAATGCGGTAGGTCAGTGTAGTGGGGTGGTCACTGGGATTCCCAGTGCACCTTTTACTTCTCCCTCTTTTATGCAAACTGCTTAAAGTGGTCTAAGTGGATCTACTTTGTTCATCCAGAGTTTTCCATGAAATCAAGGACATATTACTTCATCCACTCCTTATGTAGGTCCTTCACCTACATATGTGGACATGTCATTTGGAAACTAAAATGATCTTGGTTATAATTTCTAGACACCTGGTTAGGTTTCGATCGCTCCATTCATGAGCTCTCCCTTTTCACTGTTTAGTGGAGGGATTCCTGCTGCTATGTTTCAAACTCTAGTTTTAGATGAAGCAGGTCAAATCACATATCATGCACCACAAACTAGTAATCCAAAGTCTTTCGGGTGGAATCCTTTCCAGAATGTTACAACCACATCACAACTTGTGGTTTTGGGAAAACCTACCTTTTCATTTGGAATCCAAGGGACATGTCCTTCCACACCCCAAACTCCTTATTATCAAACCCCAGTTAGGCCCAAAATTCCTTTCCTAGTGTTAGCTCTCCAGGAAACTCTTCTAGGTTGCAGCTCGAAGATGCCTGATAACTTCAATATTTTTAATGGTTTTTTCAATGGATCAAGTCAGATGACCAATAAGACCTCACTCAATCAAGAAATGCATAATACTCAATCAAATAGACAAGGCTTCTAACTGTGAATGTTCATAGGGTTTGTAATAAAGGTGAATAGATGAAGAACTCACTATGCTGGCAGATTCACACTTAAGGAACTCACATCTGAATGGATGATCATAACAAGGAAAAGATACTTATAATTCCAATAAACCACACAGAGATAGCATGACAACTATCTTGCATTAAGTAAATAGGATAAACATGAATGAAACACCCAACCACAAGTACAAAACATAAAGAAGATAAAAGCTGAACATATAATGGAAAAAGAGCTTGTATTAAGTGACAAAGGACATGAGAAGCTTCAATACAGTAAGTGTCTAAAAATATCTAAAGTTGAACCCTTTCTTCTACATTAATCACAGGCTTTATAGCCTTTACAAAATTTATTTCAGATCTTGAAAAAGTGGATTGAATTTACTAAAAATAGATAATCATAACTGTTTGTAAAAAATTAGGTCAAAACACTATCTTAACTGCCAATCTACCTAACTCCAAAACCTTCCTACTCCTCGAACTCTTTAATAGCTGAAGTGGAAAATGAAGTAGAACTCAAACTTTCCATCTCGTAGACAAGGCATGCTTTGTCAGACTAGGTAGGGTTTGTGACCTAATTCACCTCACTGGCAACTTCAAAATTGAAACAAAGCCAAAATACTGGTACCTTTAATTAATTTCCAATCTTATGCATCATCCATAAGGTGTTTGGATCAACAAATGTCTGTTCTATGTGAAATTATGCCTTTCTGCACTGTTCTGCACTTTTAGTGGCTAAGAAAGCAAAATTCTTGGCCTGTAAGCTGTCGAAAGCTATGTTTTCGGTGGCTAATGAACAGTTGCGGTGTTCACCTAAGCCATGGAAAAGTCTGTTTTAAAATTTTAATCAAAATTGTAATCACACCTTACCTTGATGTTTTAAGGCTCCAGTGTTGATCCTTAGGCATCTCTGTGGCCTATCTAGGGTTCGGGATGGTAGCAGCACCATAGGCTATTTCTGGGCCAAAAAGGATTATTGCCACTTCTGCTAGGGTTTCCAGCTTCTTGTGAGATTGAGGCTAGGGGCTAGAATTCCTTGTTTACAACTTAAACAGCCTGATTTTCCTACAAAGCTTTAATTTCTCTTTCCTTAACCTGAGATTACTCTCCTCTAGCTTGGTATACTTTCTTTTTATCTCATGCAAAGAGTCATATAATGTAGCATTCCTTTGGTTTAACCTCTCATTGGTTCTTTTTATTTCTCTGCCCAAGACTTCTAGCTCATATACCTGACTCAATAGCTAATTGATTTTTTGGGATCTAGGTTTGCTGGATGAAGCTTCTACCATTGGTTCACCCTGGTCCTCCTTTGGTGTAGGTGATGGAAACTCCTCCTACCCTATTTGAAACTAATTTGCTAGTTTAGTTTCCTATTCCTCTTCATCCTTAGAATCAGAGTAGGGTAGGTTGAGTATATTTATGTCTGGTGTTGGAACCTCTTCTACCTTTTCACTGAAATCTATGTTCCGCTTTGCGTTCTTGGTCTTAGGAACTGGAGAGTCTTGATCCACTATAATTGGAGATATGGCCCTCTTCTCCCTCTTACCACTCCTGGGAGTGGATGACTTCTTTGAAGAAGACTTCCCTTTGTCTTATGGATGCAATTCTGTCTCAAAATCATTCCAAAATACGAAGTATGTCCAGGCCATGTTCCTTCTCTGCAGCAATTCAAGGACAATTAGCTTGATCGGGCCATGATGTGATAGCCTGCCTACAATATTGGTGGGATGGGATTTAACTTGATGGGTCATCTTAGTCAGGCTCTTGTATAGGTAGAAAAGATAAGTCTAGGGGGTTCCTGGTAGTAAAATGGTTCATCAACTTGAATTGGTATATCATTACCCTATTATACCTACCCTCACAAGTTATGTAGACCAGAATTTCCTCCAATAAGTGTTGCCATTTTCCCTCAAGCCAGGTTTTGGGAATGATCTTCTTCCAAACAATGTTCTTGTGCTTAGTCTTCAGGTAAGACCTGAATTCTACATTCTTTGTGATTGTGGTTTTGAACCAACTTTCCACAGTCCTTGAGAGCTCCTGTTACTTTTGCTATCAGAGCCTCGTCTACTTGGAATTCCTCTCTACCAATCACTGCTTTTGAGCCATCAAAGGAGAGAGCAAAGGCTTCTGCCAATTGCTGATGGGATCCCTTAATCTTTTCACAGGATTTATAGCAGCCTGAGTATTTGAAAAGTTGGAATACCTCTAGGTGCAATTCCAGGTAGCTAATATCACCCAATTCCTTTCTTAGGGTAGGTCCTCCTCCTCTCTTCATCTTCTTGAATGTTCTTCTACACTTGCAAAATTGAAATTCAAACCCTCGGGAAGGATATTATAGCACTTGATTCAGGGGGGGCTTCACTCAGTGAGGACGAATGCAAAAAATGTGGAATGAATTAAGGAGGGGGTGCTGATTTTGAGGGAGATGACTGGCAATCGAGATTTGAGCACGGTGACAATACATTATGAGGAGACCCATAAGCTGCCAATGTCGTAATAATTCCAAATGGAAACCAATTATTTGTGGTGGATTGATCATAGAAATGGGATAGGTGGAGGGAAGAGAGGGTTATGGTTTTGATAGGTTACCTCAGCCTTATAACGATCCCTCTTACAAACTCATGATTTATTGCAGGTCTTGTATTTTAGGTGGTAAATGGCTTGGTAGTGGTGCTCTTCATACTGATGGAGGCTGAGGGTGATGGGTGCGTCAACCATTTTATCTTCAATGCGCTTTCAGTGGCTAAGGTAGCCCCTAATTCTATTTTTAAGCTTCCGAAAGCTGGGCTTTTCGGTGGCTAATGAACCATTGAGATGTTCGCCTAAGCCATGGAACACTAATCTTCAAAATTTTTATTAGAAAAAAGAGTCAAAAGTGTTCCAATATTCATTAAACACCTTGATCTTTCACAATGATCCTTTAAAGAGTATTTTGACCTCCTATCACTACAAGAAATAAATCTTCTAAGTCTAACTTTTTGAGGTTTGATTTATTTAGGAGATAACACCTGGAAATGCTAAAATTTTCAGATTTTTCAATGTTAATGAATGACCTCGTGCAACACAATGTGGCATGGACACCTGTACCCATTAAAATTCCCTCATAGATTCCTAAGTTTGAAGGAAAAGTTGGTGAATATCCAGGTGCACACATTACTAATTTTCACCTTTGGTGCTCTTCGAACTCACTAAACGATGACTCCATTCGGTTGAGGATATTTCAGAGAATGTTGAATCATGCAGCAGTGAAATGATACATAGAACTTCCTTCTGCTGCATATGATTGTTTTCTAGATTTAGCGACCTCGTTCCTTAACCAATTTCAGCTTCTTGTCCGATATGATGCCGACACAGACTTGTTGTCAAATTTTTGATAGAACAAGGCCAGACATATTTTTGATCACATCCAGGTGTGGTGAAGATGAAAGAGGATTATTAAATCCACTATACCTCCTGAGTTTTTATTGGAGTGTTTCTTAAAATATCTACTTCCTTACATCTCTACAGACATATCCACTTCGGGGGTGACCACGGAAGAAGAGACAATCCTCAGGGCCCATTAGTTAGAGTTGATATATTCTCAGTATAGGATTTTGTATGGAATTATACTTGAGGCACTGAGGTCCACAAATAACACTGAGAAACCCAATCCTAGACCCCATGTTGCTGGTGTCATTGGTTCAGTTAGTTCTCATACTGTAGAATCACTGGACAAGTAACTCCATGAGTTATCAAAGAAGCAATCTGCAGTGGAGGAAACCAAGGCTTCCACCCCCTCACCACAAAGTGTGAATGTTTTTGCACAGTATTCTCAAAAGGGAAATTAGAATACTGATGGAAAAAAGAAAAAGGGGAAGAAGGGTGAGGATAACCAAAACAAGGAAAATCCCACAAACAATGCTGAAGGTGGCAAAAAAGACAAGAAAAAGGTCAAGTTTCCTTATAAGTTGTTCTAGGGAGACCACCTTGCTTATCAATTCCCTCTAATGGAACAAACTTAGAAGCTTCTAAAGAATCAACAATCAGCTGTTCTGAAGGATCTCTTTCCGCAAGGATAGAATGCAACTTTTGCTTCGAATGTAGCTAGGGGAAGGCCTAGTTCTCCTATTGATCAAAATTATATCAATGTGGTACGAACCAACACTTTCCTCTAAAAAACAAATAATAATTATGAATCGAAGGCTCAAGAGAAGGGTAAGTCTACTACTGAAACTTCAACCCCTCTCACTATTGAAAAACCATTCAATCCAATTCCCCAGATACCGAAAGGTGTCTTTAAGAAAACATTTCACAACCCTATTTCTAGGGTTGCTTCCAACTATTCTCTAGTTGAATACTTAGCTCAAACTCCTTGTGAAATGTCGACTTTGGAGGTGTTACAGATTTTTCCTTCTCAGATGTATGCACTCTTAGCAGCAATAGGTAGCATGGATTCAATGAGCCTGCCAGCAAAATTTAATATTTCCAATGTTAAAATGTGCCTGCCTTACCATGTGTCTTTGTCAATTGATTTTTTCCATGGAGGTAAAACCATTGGACGAACAATGGTTGAAGAAGGTGCTTCCATGTGCGTAATTTCGATGTCTTGTTGGAAATCCTTAGGTTCCTTGGAGCTAGTTCCATTGAACACTCTACTTACTGCTTTCAATGGAAGGTATTTCCGACCATAAGGTATCCTACCAACTTTTGAAATTAATTTGGCAGGGAAATTAGTGTCTATTGAGGTGGAGATGATTGATTCCTTGTTGGATTATAACCTGTCATTGGGGAGAAGTTAGACTTACGCTATGTGTGCAATCCCTTCCTCTGTTCTCCGAGTTGTAGTGTTTTTGCATGAAGGGAAGTTTGTTACTGTTGGCCAACTTCATTTTAATTGAAAGGTTCATTTGGAAATGAATGAAGCCATGGTACCATTGATAGAAAATTAAAACTAGCTAACAAGAGCTTGGGGTTTGGAATGTATGCATATTTGATGGGAACATTTGATATCCCAGCCCCTATTAACTACTTAGGTTCTACAAGTGTAGGGAAGTCTGTTGCGATGATTTTCGATAGAACTGATCCTTGGGTTCTCCTGTCCCGTCATGAGCCTCATGTTCCCTTATTTGCAATGGAAGTATATTACCAAGATATTTTTAATGCCACTATCGATTCCATCGCAACTCCTTATACAGTATTAGAGGAATCAGATGAAGCTTATCTTCCTGCCTCGGCAGAGAAATATATGTATTAATATGATTTCGTGGATATGGTTTTTCCTTTGGATGAAGCCATTATGGAAGCCATGATTCGATGAGAAAATACTTATGAATCCCTTCACCACAAGTCCTTCATTCTTCCACAGTTGAGAAGAATTGAGAATCAAGAGTTCCATGTGAGATTGGAAGAGGGTGTTGATTTTCCAATTAATCCTTTACCTAAGGAGGGAGTATTTATTGAGGGGAGTATGGAAAATATCTCTGCTACCATTCCAATCAATATATCTGCAAATCCTAATGTCATTGAAAATGTGTAGATTGGTGCAAACTGCTCTCCAGAGGAGATTTCCATATATACTTCCTTGTTTAAATAATTTCATGACATCTTTTCCTAGTCATATGAGGAGATGGAAGGCATTGATCCATCTATTGTTGAAGACAAAATCCGCACTTACCTTGATGCTAAACCTGATAATAAAAAAACTTTGACCTGTAAATCCGCAAAAAGCGGCAACCACGAAGACTGAAGTAGAGACATTGCTAAAGCAAGGTTCATTTACCCAATTGCTCTGACATAATGGGTATCCAATCCCATTCCTATTGATAAAAAACAAGGGACCATACACATGTGCACTGACTTCCATGACTTAAATAAAGTGTGTCCCAAGGATAACTACCCCACGCCCTTCGTTGATCATATTATTGATGCTTGTGCGAGTAGTGAGGTATTTTCATTTATGGATGTTTTTTTTGGGTATAATCAAATTCAAATTAAGCTGAAAGACCAACATAAAATGACCTTCATTTTTCGTTGGGGGGCCTTCAGATACAATAAAATTCCCTTCAGTTTGAAAAATGTCGAAGCTACCTTCTAGCGAGCAATGAATATTTCCCTGTACGATATCAAGAATATTGTCAAACCATACTTAGATGATCTACCTGCCCATTCTCACAAGAGGAAGGACCATCCAGATCATCTTCGTATGATCTTTGAACAATGTAGACATTATAAGATATGCTTGAATCCCCATAAGTGTGTGTTCTGCACTGATTCGGGGAGGTTAATAGGGTTTATTGTGTCAAACAGAGGAATATAGGTGGATCCTTTGAAATTTGAGACTATTCTAAATCTTCCTCCTCCTCGTTCCATTAGGAAACTTTAGAGTCTGCAGGGGAAATCTAATTTCCTTCGGTGTTTCATAGTCAATTATGCCAACATAACTAAGGGTTTTGTGTGCTTGCTGAAGAAAGAAAACCCATTCCTGTTGGGTTGAAACCACATAGCTCTCTTTAGAGGCATTAAAGAAGGATTTACTATCAGCTCCATTACTATGCCCACTAGATTACACCAAATATTTTATATTGTATCTTGCTACGACAGAGTTGACTATAGGAGTAATACTAGTTCAGGGAGATGAAAATCCCCAAGAGCATGTTGTTTATTACCTTAGTCATGCATTAGATGATCCTAGACATAGGTACTCCCACGTCGATAAGTTGGCTTTAACAACAGTCTATGTTGTTCAGAGGCTACGTCACTACATCTTGCCAAGGACAACCATAGTGGTTGCATATGTAAATACGTTTCAACATATTTTGTCCTGATGCATAATCAGGGGCAAATTCAACAAATGTATAGTCATTCTCCAAGATTTTGACTTCGATTTTCAATCTGCTAAATCCAAAAAAAGCTTAGATTTCTCAGAACTGAACTCGAAATTCCTTACGAAAGAGACTGTAGTGGTGGAAGAAGATGCATTCCCAGATGAGTATATCTTTCTGATTTCCACCTCTGATCCCTATTACAAAGATATCCTAGTATATATCCAGACTCTTAAGTGTACTGTTTCCTTCTCGCAGGGAGATCGACGTAAATTGTGTGTTAATGCAAAAAACTACTTGATCATTTGTGATACCTTATATTGTCGAGGGGTAGATTCAATATTTCATCAGTGCCTCACCCATGAGGAGCCTAAGCATGTCCTAAATGATTCCCATAGTGGAGCATGTGGGGTTCATTTATCTGGGTTAAAAATGGCCCAAAACTTTTACCGTGTCGATAATTTTTGTCCCACTATCTTCAAGGATTGTGTGGAAGTTGTAAAGCGGTATCATCCTTGTCAGCTTTATAGAAAAACAATGTGGTTGCATCCTGGTATATTGTTTCCCATCATCGTAGTAGGGCCCTTCACCAAGTGGGGGGTAGGTTAGATGACGTGCAATCTAGTTTCTGCTAGGGGGCACAAGTAAATCATTGTCACTATATACTACTTCATGAAGTGGGTAGAGGCTATGCCTACCTTCAAAGCCGATGGAGAAACAACAACTTACTTCATATTCAACCAAATCATTGCTCATTTCAGTATACCAAAGTACATTATCACTTGAACCATAGCAGTCACTTTCAGAATAGCATGATGACCGAGTTGACCACCATGCTATGGTTTAGGCAATATCATTCATCTTACTTTTACTGTCAGGAGAATGGACAAGTAGAGGCAGTTAAAAAAACATTGAAAACTATTCTATAGTGCACTATTAACATGAGCAAGTCAAATTGGCACATCATGATGTACCTTGCACTTTGGGCATACTGAACTAACGTTAAGACTGCTATTGGTTTCTCGTCGTTCCAGCTAGTTCACAAGGTGGAGGTAGTCATGTGGGTTGAATGTGAGATTCCATCCCTTAAGATTTCTATTGATGTGCTTCCTGACACTACAGATCTGGAAGAATGTTTGCTTCACCTATAGAGCCTGGATGAACAATGCACATATGCGTTGACTGCAAATGAGGATCATAAGAATAAGATCAAGAACCAATATGACAAATTCATCTAACATAGAGTTTTATCTAAGGGTGAATGTGTTTTTCTCTTGGATCAAGACAAGGAACCCCTGAGGGCACGAAAATTTAAGTGAATGTGGTTAGACCCTTATGTTGTGTAGAACGTTTTGAAAAAGTGAGCTTATGAATTAACCGATTATGGTGGAAATAGTTTTCCAGATCCCACGAATGGGCTCTACCTGAAGAAGTACTATACTTAGGCATGATACTTGTTCTTGTATTTTTATTGTATGTATTTTTAAGTACAATAGGTCATTATCTGGTTAGTGTTTCTTATATAGTATGTTGGTTTTTTCAGATGTCATCCAAGTGGTTTGAAAAACCATTTAGATGCCATGATTGTAATCTAGCTTCACCTGGATGGGTTATCAATTCACCCACAGGACAATTGGTTTTCTCTGGTGACACCTGCTTAGTTCCTGCGACTAATAATGTGGCTGAATACAGTGCATTTATTGAACTGTTATGGTATGTTACATTGCATGGAATTACTCATTTGGAATTCATAGTTGAATCTCAGCTTGTGGTTTTCCAACTCAGTGGTGATTACCAGGTGCGAAACCCTAACTTTCTACACCATTTTTTACATGTAAGATTACTTGAAATAAACTTTGAATACATTTCATTTAATCACATTTCAAGAAATAAAAACAGAATTACTCATGCATATGTGAATTACATACTGGATTGGCACTTAACACACACATTGTAAAATAAATATAACAGACGCATTTGAGACATATGTACATAACCATATATGTGTGTGTGTGTGTGTGTAAAATATGTCCATAGATATAGTGATTTTATATTATAATATCCTACCACAAGTGTATCAATATACAAAAAATAAGATCATAGTCTATATATGCCTAAATCCAGACCTGCTCCTCGGCCATGGCTGCCTCCACAGCCTCCCTATAATAAAGTACGACCCTAGCCACCCTTATGAGAAGGTGTAGCCAGGTTGATGAAACCCAAACAACATACTCCTGCATCATCATTGGGATTCGATCCATCCACAGTGTAGGGACATCTTGGGTAACCCTGGACAGCTTCCCCTTAATCACACATAGTAAAATTTTATCCCCAACACCCTATACGGGCCACACAAATGTCTTAGGATGCCCATAGGGGTGAACTGGTCCAACATCTTCATATCGAACATAAATAAGTCTGAAAGTCATGCAAATAGGTATATATAATTTTATGAAGAAAAATCATAAAAATCAAATAATATAAAAAGATAAAAACTTACCTATCTCTCCCCATGATCCCCATGGATGGTTGATGAGTTCAGGATCTCCTTGGAAATCTATTCTGGCATATGGAAAATGCTTGAAAGTAGGAACCTGTCTATCCCACCAGGAATAGAAGTTGTCATCGTAGCCACTTTGGATCCCGCCTCTACCACCTTGATGGAGAAATATGTCCCCCCATCTCGTGATTCTAGGCTAACGAGGTGAGAGTGGTGGTGACTATATTGCAGGGATGAGGGAAGGAATCCTCTCGAAGAAGAATGCCACTAATATGCTAGCATAGCCAAAGTTCTTTCTTCGGCCTCTCTTATAGTCAGAAAGCTGGTTTTTCATTATTGTGATCATCCCTGAACACCAGTCAAACAATGTGCCCCACATACATTCTAACTCCACATGCATGTGGGTCCGGGTGGCCAAATGCAAAGCAAAAGAACCATAAACCCTAGCTACTATCCTTACCATCACTTTCAATGGGAAGCTAGTTATCTGTGAGATTGGGACGCATGTCCCCAACTTCTTTGTTTTAGGTAGGGAGTAAGTATCAATATAATATTGTACACTAAGTGGGTCACCACCACTTCTAGTGCCCTCAAGGTTTACAGGTTTTCCCATGTGAGAAAGTCCTGTGATAAAATAGATATCATCTATTGTTATCTCCAAAGCCTCTCCTTGGAGGTTGAAGAGTCTGAGCTCATGGTCCAATAGTCCACTAGAGTCTCCAATAGACAGACTTGTTCTCTCATTTTGGATGTCTAGTAGAATTTTAGAAGGACACTTCTTTCTAATGCTTGCAGAGTTGGGGCATATTGCATTGCTTCTTGGTCCATGTCTTCATGTTCCCTTTCTATCCACTCTAAGACCATCTTTTCCTACCCAATGCACATTTTAACTCATTAAAATTCCTTTACATTTGTGTGTTTAAAAAAAATTAGAGGTGTCGCAGTATTCGTGATTGTGCTTTCAACACAATGCGAAGCATACACGGGATGCAATGCAGCAACTCACGAATAAAGTGTGTATTCATGACTGTGATGAAGCCTACCCATGAATGCTCCATGAATATTTTAGGGCACGGATAAAAACATAAAATTTTGCATTAAAAACAAAAATTGATTGGATAAGAAGGAAAAGAATGGAGAAATCACTAACCTGCAACTTGTTGAATTGAAATTGGTCCAACAGTTTGTCCACTACGATCAACTGAAGTCTGAAGGTAAAACTTTCCAAATATAGTAAAATTTCCAAATGGTATGTTTATTTTTAGTTTTGAACTATTTATAACAAAAATTTCAAATTTTTAGCCATTGTCTATAGTTTAGAATCATTTTTTGATATATGGACTAATACTATGGTCTTTTTGCTAGTTGCAACAAGTCATGGATCATCAAAAATTTGTTTTCCATCACATATAGGGTAGGATTTGGTCTCCATTATAGAATTTGCACTCATACTATATCCATCACTTAACCCTATGATTGCTTTTTCGTCCATGGAATATGGTGTAAAACCACTTTTACTGCGCACACATCATTGTTCTTCCATTTTTAGGGTCTACTTTTCATGGGTATCCTAGTTTATAACACTTTATTTTCTTTCTAGTACCCATGACGCTATTGTGTTAGGTTTGTAGGATCCTTCTTAGTTATTTTTTATCACAAAATGAACCTTATTTCGCATCTTTTTATGAGTTGCACCCGATTATAAGGCTCCCCGCACTTATGGAATTTTCTTTAGGCCCTCATCTGACTCGTCAAAATAGGATGGAAAACCAAGTAAACTTGTTCATTTAGACTCGTTAATAATAAGTGAATGATCATCTACATTGGTGGTAAGTTATCTCTTTATTGGACCATGTAGACTATTTATGCGAAAGGAATACTCTCTTTTCTGTGGAATTGAGAAGAGTATATTCAAGAATACGTTTATCTCTTTTCTGGACCTGAGAGACTAAATTTACGGAAAAGGAACACTCGGCATGAGCTTAGTTTTCTCTTTTTTGTACTTTGGACCCAAACATGAAAAATATTCTGAGCATACTTTATGTCTTTTTCATGCTAAAAAAACCTAAAGAACAAAGCATCGAGTTTACTGTTGTAAGCCCCATTTCTCCTAATAAAATGGATCTTTATGAGTGATCTTTCCTTCCTTCACACTCATTAAACTCAAGCTATATGATGCTTTTGCAGGTGCATCAGTCTGGTATTAGTTTACCCCTTTTTCGGACTTTGCCGACTAAGTACAAAAAGGTATACCTTAGTCCTTCGAGGGCTAAGAGAGTTCTTCTATTGATTGTTTTATATGTTTCTGGCCTCAAGAGACTAAATTGTATGAAAAAGAACACCCGTAGAGTCTTCTTCGGATTTTTCAGACACTCAAAACTATGAAAATACAAATGAGCATGTCCTAGTATGCGCTTGTAAAGTCCATGAATCAGTGACATATAAAGCATTATTCTCTCCCCTATTCAATCTTGTCAAAAATTAAGAGAGACTCAAGTTTAATTTCTTGGACTCTTTAAAACTTAACAATAAAGATAAGGATGAATTTCTCTCTTTGGGTTATAACCAGTGGCAGCATGTCATCCTTAAACAAAGCATTCTCTAAACTTTCCGATACTCATGTCTTAGTTTACACTTCCAACTTAGCGATTACTTCAAGTTTTTACTCCTCCACTTTCCCTTTAGACATGGGGAATATGATCATGTCTCCTACATGATAGATAAGTCTAGTTGTCATATATGCAAGTTAAAAGATTCCTTGAGTCATCTCTATTTCATGCTAACTGTTCAAGGATTTGTACCTCTATCTGATTATCCTGATTCCCATCATTATAATCTCTGAGAATTCCTTGTGTCTACCTTCCCTCATCCAGTTTCCTAGTTACTCTTGTGATTTGTTGAAGGATTCATTTCCTTCCTCCTCACATCACGGTTTCTCATCAATACCTTCTAAAGATGAAGACCTAGAGTTTCGACAATGGTACCTATTATCAACCCAAATGGCACTTCTCCGTATGAGTGCCGACATTCCTTATGTTGTTACACAAAAGGACATTTTAGGATTGAATTTTGCTAAAACACTATAGATGGGCATGACTTGGGATGCATTTACCCTTGAACCAACTTGCCATATTATTTTTCTAAGTGTTGAGTTGCATACGCGACTCTCTCGATTGCAACTCACATATGTATGCAAATATTCCCATTTTCAACTCGTGTACTATATACGACTATCTAGATTACAACCCACGTACATCAGTGTACACGGGTTTCCTTTAACTAAATCACGTGTCATACGCGGGTTGCCTATATCAATAGTCGCGTACATCTTGATTTGACATTAAAAAATATAAAACATGATTAATGGAGATTAGTTAGTCCCTAATCGTTAACTATCCTAACTGTTTCAACCTCCTCAACCTTCGAAACCACTCTATTTCCCAAAGTATAAATAGAGGCCTTAGTGAGGGCATTGATCGATCAAGATTGGAGAGCAAAGTTATGCTGATGATATATCTTCAGAAGTCTTGGATCAGTAGAACTTAGAGTCCTTTGCTTGCAGAGGAGTCCTTGTCTCAAAAGCTGGGTTGTACTCTTATTTCATTCACTAATTGTTAATAAAGAGAATTCTTCTTCCAACATTGTGTTGAGTCTCTTTCATGTATCGTGGTTAATGAATATATTTGATTATATACTGGACATATTGTTTATCTAACTTCTTATATATACATGGATGAGATATTACTGGGAGAATTCGCTCTTTACAGGTGAAGGAGGTGCATCCTTGGAAGCTTTAGGGAGAAGAGGAATGGAAGAAGATCAAGCTTGGATCAACCGTCAGTAATCAGGTAAGTCAAGACATTCTTCCTATTTCCTTTCTATTGTTTGTTAAAGCTGATTCTCTACAAGGTTAGTAGTAAGTTGGTAACCCCAGACCCTAGGTTACAAGGGTGCTTAATCCTGAACAATAGAAATGGTGACTCCACTGGGGAGTCAAGCCCACTGTGGGTTAGTCTTATTGATCCTTGCCCAGTCTTTGCTCTGATTTAGTGTGTGGTTTTATGTCTTGTTTTGGACATGTAGTAGTGTTTTAGAGACCTTCATAATTTTTTCTTTTTTGAAATTTTTTTTTCCTGTATGCGGGTTTCTGTGCTAAAGTTGCATACAAAAGCTTGTGTACGTGGGTTGCTATATTGAAATGTCGCGTATAGAATCTTGTATACATGGGTTTCTATATTGAATTGTCATGTATAGTATGCCGCTTGTTCTATTAGACAGTTGCGTAGATACCTAGTAGTAGCAAACTTTTAGGTAGGGTTGTGTGTCCCTGTCTTTTTTGGATTTTGCCTTTCTTTGGGGTCTTCTAGTACTGGTACTTCACTGTAGGTTTGAAAACCTTGTGAACCATACTTTGTGCTTTTCAGTAAGCCCTTGAGTTTTTGTTGTTTGAATTTTATTTCTTTTAGCAATTTGAGGTGGATTATCTTGTTGGGTGATAGGTCCAAGTGTTGTGTATCTGAATCAGTGATCAGGGTTTTACATACCGTGTACCCTGTACTATTTCCAAGTAGTTTTGGTTTATCACTTTCCTTTTATTGATTTCAGTGGATTTCATTCATTGTGTCTTCCCAAGCTAGGTGTTTTCCAAGTTTCTTCCTTAGGTGGTTGATTTTTGGCTCTTATAAGTTTGCTATACTTCATTTTGCTTACTTCATAGTCTGATTATTCAAGCATTCTCAAGAATTGTTGCATTTAGGTGCATAGTAATTTTTGAAAAGTTTGAAAAGTGAAAAGAAAATCATTGGATACATTTGCATTTGAATTGCATATTGTAGTTTTATTTTCAGTTTTTGAATAAAATATCTAAAATTACAAAAATAAGTCTTAGCTTTCTCTTTCCTAGTTGCAATTTCATTAGTTCATATTTACAAAAAAGAAAAAGAAGCTTGCTTTAAGTTGTTATAATTTTATTCGGAATTCATTTTATACACCTTTTTTACTTTTCTTTTCGATTCTATAATATCATAGTCATTCATGCCACTTACCCTTTGACTAAGAACAACCCTTAAAATGAATGCTATAATTTAAAATTTATTAGTAATTGTTTTTTTTATAGGGTCATACACCTAGTAGCTTAGGCTAGACTTGTGGGATAGGAAGTGTAAACTCCACATAAGTACTTAAATTCAGACGTAGTTGGCCAATCGATAGGTAAATCCTTCTCTGTGTTGATAGCATCTAGGAACATCCTCTCAAACGGGAGTTAAACACGAGGCTACGTGGAGGCATTGGACTGAGGAGATAACCCTCTGATTCCTTGTCAAAATGTAGACCAAGGTTTTTACGCATTTGTGGATTTTGTCTTAGACAGAGTTTCAGGATTTGCTACCCTGCCCATGTGTACGAATCAGGCTTGTGGCTGTCCCACCAGACTATTCATATAGTTAAGGTAGCCTCTAGTCTCTTGGACATCTAGGGTTTATACACAGGTAAACTGGAAGGCTATTTCTGGTTCACCTTGGACGGGCTTGGAAGGTAACCCTTGTTGAAAGTGTAGGAGAGTGGTGGGTGATTCCTCCGCTTGTGCCGAAGAACCTCTTTAACGACGCCAATAAACTATCTCTCAGCTTTCTTAAGGAAAGCATATCTTATACCCCTTGTGATTGTTGAGACTTTAGAAAATTTTATAGTGATGCTCTATGGTTTTTCTGTGTTTTAGCAGACCTTAGGGTGTGAAGAGTGAAATTTATAATCATGGAGGAGCAATCTATTAGAAGGTCATGAGGGTTGCAAAACCTTCCTCCGATTATCACATTGGAATCTCTACCTCCCCCTCAAAGGTGGAGATTGGACACGGATGGTTCGTTCAAACCGATAGGAGTTAGTGAAGTTCCAGGTGAACCAGAACTTAGGGAAAACCATTTTAATTTAAACAAAATTGAGATAGAAGACTTGTAGGATGACAAGTTTGCAAGGAATTTTAATTCACCTCTAACTGACTTAAACGATATGGTTATCCTCCTAGTTAGTCCTTTAAATCCACCCTTGATTGGTCTCCCTTTGGGTGGAATAATGTCTACTACATGAGAAATTTCTTCTACTTCCACCTCAGCCAATCTGACTGAAGGGGTGCCACCTCCCCCGGTAGGTGCCCCTAGAACAAGTATACCTACTACACTATTAACTCCAGCTAGCTGAGTGGTTCAATGACCATCCTCCACAAGTTTAGTAGGTTCTTCTGGTGGTATGGTCACTAGGATTCCTAGTGTACCTAGAATTCCTACTTCCTTTGCACATAGTGCTCAAAGTGGTCTTATAGGATCCTCAGGTTTTGTCCAGGGTTTTCCTTGGAATGGGGGGCACATTCCCCCATCCACTCCATACATAGGCCCAACACCTGTATATGTAGGGGTGTAGTTTGAAAAGGGCCAATCCTTATGGTAAAGGTTTTCAAACTATGGTTTTAGCTCTGTTCACGAGCTCTCTTTTTTCTCTTTTCAGTGGAGGGATACCTTCTCATGTATTCCAACCACCAGCTTTGATGGGGCAGCTAGAACCTCATATACTGCATCGCACATAAACAATCCATTGGCTTATGGATGGAATCCTTTTCAAAGAATCCCAACCACTTTGCAACTAGAAGCAAGGGTTAAGCCCACCTTCACATATGGGAATGTGGGGGCAAGTCCCTCTAATCCCCAAACTGGTACTTTTAGTGCTCTAGTTAGAACCAAGCTCCCTTTCTCGGAAACATTAAATTTTCCATATTTGTTGAATATGATGAATGACCCAGTGAGACATAACTCCTCCTGGCGACCTGTTCCTACCAAGATGCCCTCAGATATCCCAAAATTTGAAGGCAAATTTGGTGATGATCCAATATCTCATGTCACCACTTTCCATTTGTGGTGCTCTTCCAACTCACTAAATGAAGATTCAGTTCGGTTGAGGTTGTTCCAAAGAACTTTAACCAGTACTGCAGCAAAATGGTATATTGAATTGCCTTCTGCTGCGTTTAACAGTTTTTGGGACTTGGCTAATGTATTCCTTAGTCACTTCCAACTTCCTATCCGATATGATTTCGGGACAGACTTTTTGTCTACCCTTCGGCAGGACAAGTCAACCCATATTTCGGATCACATCCAAGAGTGGAGAAGATAGAAGAGCCTTATTAAAGTAACTATTCCTCCAAAGTTCTTATTAGAATGGTTCCTTAAATCCCTATTGCCATATATATGTAAGGATGTGTCTACTTCGAGAATGACCAATGAGGAAGAAGCTATCCTCAGGGCCCAGTAGCTAGATTTGATATATTCTCGGTCTGATATTTTATATGAAATTATCCTTGAGGCACCGAGGCCAATGCACAATGTTGAGAAACCTAAGCCTGGATCCCATGTCGATGGTGTGGTTGGTTCTGTGAATTCTCCCACTGTACAATCTTTGTCTAAACAACTCCATCAGCTATCTATCAAACATTCTATGACATAGGAAAAAACGGCTGCCCCCTCACCCAAAAATACAAATGTTTTTGCACAATCCTCTTAGAAGGGAAATTAGTAACTTGGTGGGAAAAAGAAGAAAGGAAAAAAGGGTGAGGGAAACCAAAACAAGCAAAAAACCACAAACAATGTTGATGGGGGAAAAAAAGAAAAGAAGAAGGTGAAATTCCCATGTAAGTTGTGCCATGAATATCACCTAACCCATCTATGTCCCCTTATGGAACAAGCTCAGAAGCTATTAAAAGGCCAACAATTGATTGTCCTGAAGGATCCTTTTCCCCAACGACAGAATTATGCTTCAACTTGAAATGCAGCAGGGTGCACCCCAAATGCTCCGGACCCAAATTATATAAACATGGTTCAATCCAAGACTTTACTACAAACCAGGAACAAGAACTATGAAAAAGAGGCTTTAGAGAAGGGTAAGTCAATAGGTGAAATTTCCAACCCTCTCATAATTGAAAAGTCTACCAAAATTATGCCCAATATACCGAAAGGTGTCTTCAAGAAAACTTTGCACAATCCCAATGCTAGGGATGTAGCAAACTACTCCATAGTTGAATACTTAGCCTAGAATCCTTCTGAAATGTCGGCTTTAGAGGTGTTACAGAGTTGTCTTGCCTAGTGGGATGCACTCTTAGTAGCCTTAGGCAGTATGGACTCATTGAGCCCCATGGCGAAACCTTAATTTGCTTGATGTCAAAATTCGCCTGCCATATCATGTAGCCTTATTGATAGATGTCATCCATGGTGGAAATACCATTGGAAGGGCAGTTGTCGACAAGGGTGCTTATACATGTGTCATGTCCCTGTCTTTTTGGAAAGCTCTTGGATCTCCAGAGTTGGTTCCATCGAACACCCTACTTACTGCTTTCAACAGAAGGTCATTTCGTCCACATGTTATCATCCTGTATTTTGAAATTAAGTTGGTAGGGAAAGCAGTGTATGTTGAGGTAGAGGTGATAGATGCACCTTTGAATTATAACTTGCTCTTGGCGAGAAGTTGGACCTACACCATGTCAGCTATTGCATCGACCATTTTTTGGGTAGTAGTGTTTCCACACGAAGGGAATTTGGTTACCATAGAACAACTATGTTTTACTTGAAAAGCGCGCATGGAAACTAACGAGTCCATTTTACCATTGGTTGATAAGGTTAGACTTGCTTTAGAGATCTTAGTGGCTGGAATGTACACATCATTGATGGGCACATTTGATATTCCAGCTCCGATTAGTTAGCTAAGTTCTACTAGTGTAGGGAAGTCTATAGAAACAGTTGTTGATAGAACAGATCCTTGGGTTCTTCCTTCCCACCATGAACCTGAAGTGCCCTTATTGGCAATGAAATTATCTTATCAAGCTATCATTCATACCGTTATTGATCCCATTCCGATCCCTCTCACAGTCTCAGAGGAGCCAGAAGAAGTCTATCTGCCTGCTTGGGTAGCGAACTCTTTTCATTCTAGATATTGCTTAGATATGGTTTTACTTTCAGATGAAGCCATCTTGGAAGCCATGTGCAAACGAGATAAGATCTGTGAAGATCTTCACCATCGATCCTATTTTCTTCCAGATCTAAGAAGTATCAAGAACCAGGAGTTCCATATGAGACTGGTAGGTGATGTGGATACACCTATTAATCCCTTACCAAGGTAAGGAATATTTTCTGATGGGAATATGAAAAATATTTCTACTACAATTCCTATCAATATATCTGAAACCCAAACGTTGTGGAAAATGTACACATCGACGTGAACTGCTCTCCGGAGGAGATTACGATCTATACAGCCTTGTTTAAGGATATTCGTGATGTATTTTCCTGGTCATATGAGGAGATGCCAGGAATTGATCCATCCATAGTTGAGCATGAAATCCGAACATACCCTGATGCTAGACCCGTTCAACCAAAGTTGAGACCTGTCAACCCTCGTAAAGCGGTGGTGGTTAAGGCTGAAGTTGAGAAATTTCTGAAAGTTAATTTCATTTACCCCATAGCTTTGATAGAATGGGTATCCAACCTTATTCCTATTGACAAAAAGAAAGGGATTATACACGTTTGTACTGAATTTCAATATCTAAACAAATCTTGTTCCAAGGACAACTACCCCACGCCATTTATAGATCAAATTATTGATGCTTGTGCGGGGAGTGAATTCTTTTCGTTTATGGATGGTTTCTCCGGGTATAATCAAATCCAAATTAAACTAGAATACCAACATAAAATAGCTTTTATTTGTCCTTGGGTTACCTTTGCGTACAAGAAAATTCCCTTTGGATTGAAAAATGTAAGGGCAAACTTTCAATGGGCAATGAATTTTTATTTTCATGACGTTACAGCCATTGTTGAACCCTACCTTGATGATTGATCACCCTAATCACTTGCGTTTGATTTTGGAACAATGTAGATACTACAAAATTCACTTGAATCCCCACAAGTGCGTTTTCTGTGTCGAGTCAGGGAGACTGCTCGGATTCATTGTTTCCAACAAAGGCATACAGGTGGATCCTTTGAAAGTTGAAGAAGCTTCAAAGCTTACAGGTGGATCGTAAATCTTTCTCCTTGTTCTATTAGGAAGCTTCAAAGCTTACAAGCAAATTCCAACTTCCTTCGAAATTTTACTGTAAATTATGCCAAGCTTACTAAAGGTTTCATGCACCTATTCAAACAGGACACCCCATTTGTATGGGATGAAATTGTACAACTTGCATTCAAGGAATTAAAAAAATCTTTGTTGTCGGCACCATTATTACGCCCGCTAGATTACTCTGGATTTTATATTGTATCTGGCCGCATCTAAGGTGACCATAGGGGTAGTACTAGTCTAGGAAGACAATAAGCTCCAAGAGCATGTTGTCTACTATCTCATCTATGCTTTAGCTGTCCTTGAACTTAGGTATTCCCATGTTGATAAGTTGGCCTTGGCAGCTGTGTATGCTGTGAAGCGGTTGCATCACTACGTCTTACTAAGGACCATGATGGTAGTGGCGGATGTTAATCCTTTTCAATATGTTTTGCTCGGATGGATAGTTGGATGCAAATTCAATAAATGGATAGTCATTCTTCAGAATTTTGACTTAGATTTCCAATCCATCAAATCCAAGAAATCATTAGTTTTTGTTGAGCTCATTGCAGAATTTCCAATAGAGGAAGCTGTGGCCATTGAACAAGACTCATTCCCAGATGAGCATATATTTTGTATTTCTACCTCTGACCCCTAGTACGGAGATATACTTATCTATCTCCACAATTTGAAGTACCCTGCATCCTTCTCATGAGAAGAGCGACGTAAAATACACATACATGGCAAGAACTACCTCATTATTGGAGATACTTTATATCGTAGGGGGGTAGATTCTATTTTGCATCGATGTCTTACCCACGAAGAAGCAAAGACTATCCTAAATGATGCCCATAATGGAGTGTGTGGGGGTCATTTATCTAGGTTAGCAATGGCCCAGAATATCCTACATGTCAGTTATTTCTAGCCCACGATCTTTAAAGACTGTGTGGAAGTCGTGAAGCGCTTTCATCCTTGTCAGCTTTACACCAGAAAGATGCGGTCGCATCCTGCTCTGTTATTTCTTGTCATCTCAGTGAGCCCTTTCACAAAGTGGGGGATAGATTATGTGACATGCAACCTAGTCTCGGCAGGGGGGCACAAACATATCATTGTTGCTGTTGATTATTTCATGAAGTGGGTAGTCATAATGCCCACCTTTAAAGCTAATTAAGAAACTGTAGATTTTTTTGTTTTCAACCAAATTATCACACCACTATATCCCTAAAGAGATTGTCACTAACCATGGAAGTCACTCCAAAACTAGTATGATGACTGAATTGACCACTATGCTAGGGCTTAGACAAGAACATTCATCTTCGTTTTATCCTCAAGCAAATGGTCAAGTCGAGGCTGTAAATAAAACTTTGAAGACCATTCTCAAAATGTACTATTAATGCATCCCATTCCAACTAGCACATCATGTTGTATCCTGCACTTTGGTCATATTGGACCAAAGTGAAAACTACTACAGGGTTTTATCCTTTCCAACTCATTCACAGAGTGGAAGCAGTCACCCCGGTCGAATGCAAAATCGTGTCCTTAAAAATTGCTATTCATGTGTTAGCTGATATGACTGAGCTGGAAGAACGTTTATTACATTTGGAACATCTACATGAGTAGTGTAGAGATGCATTGACAACAAACGAAGCTCGTAAAAATAGGGTAAAAATCCAATATGATAAATCGGTCAAGCCTCGGATTTTTTCCAAAGGGGAGCTTTTCTTACTCTGGGATCAAGAAAAAGAACCCCTAGGGGCAGGAAATTTCAGGTCTATGTTGTTAGGACCTTATGTCATGTCAAATTTGTTGAATAAATGCGCATATGATTTGATAGATTTCGAAGGGAATAAGATTCCTGAGCCTCGAAATGGGCTCTACTTGAAAAAGTACTATGCTTAGGGTTATCGCTTTTTCCTATATTTTATTGTATGTATTTTTATGTAAACAGTTCATTGGTTCATGTTTTTATACCATATGTTGTTTGTTACAGATTTCTTCCAAGTGGTTTGTAGGTTTCGTTGATGGCGCCAGTTGCCACACTTGTAATTTGGCTTCAGCCGCATGGGTCATTTACTCGCCCTCAGGATAGCTAGTCACCTCTGGAGGCGCTTGCTTAGGTCCTACTACCAATAATGTGGCCAAATATAGGGCTTTCATTGATATTTTATGGGATTCTTTCTCAAATGGTATCACTCAGTTGGAAGTCTGACTTGACTCTCAACTGGTGGTTTCCCAGCTCAATCGAGCTTATCATGTGTGGAACCCTATTTTACTACGTTATTTTATGCAAGTTAGGTTATTGGAAATTTTTTTTGAGTTTATTACATTCAATTATATTCCAAGAAATAAAAATTCATTAACTGATGCATATACTAATTATATCTTGGATTGGCACTTAACACATTTTTCATAAAATATACAGCAGACACATAAACAAAAAACTTGTAAATAAATCGGCAATATATATATGTGTGTGTGTGTGTGTGTGTGTGTGTGTATGTGTGTGTGTGTGTAAATATTTGTCCATATATATATATATATACGTCAAGTTTTTGATCCTCAGATCCAGTCATAACTGTATAATATACAAAAAATATACAAAACATGGATCAAAGTCCATAAAATGCTCCTAAGTCTAAGCTTCACTACCCCGGTCACTTGGACCACCCTGGTCCCCTTGATCACCCTGCTCTTAGGATTCTTTATCCTCCTTGGCTGTAGAAGCCTCAATGGCATCAATATACACAAGTACTGCTCTCACTACCCGCCACATAAGGCATATCCAGACATGTGGTATACCAACCACTAGCTCCTGCATGATGGCAGGGATATGCTTAATGCATAATGTAGGTACTCTCTAGGTAAGCTTGGCCAACTTTCCCTCAAGAACCCTAATCAAACCATGATCCTAGACCACCACAGGATGCACATACATGCATGGATTCCTAGTAGGGAGGATTGGTCCAATATCTACATTTTGACATTTTAAAAAAGGTATTAAAAAATCTTATACGTATGTATATATCTTTATAATTAAATTTCATAAAAAATTTAAAATTTGAAAACAAAAATACCTGACTCTCCCCATGCTCCTCGAGGAGGGAGGACAAGGTTGGTATCACCTCGAAAATCTAGTCCAGTATATGGAAACTACTCCAAGGCTGGTAACTATCGCTTCCACCAAAAGTAGAAGTTGTCATCGTATACACTCTGAATTGATCCATAGCCTCCCTGATGGAGGAATATCTCTCCCTAGCTACTAAGTCTATACTGACAGGGAAAACGAACTGGTAATGGTACTGTGGGACTCAAATGAGGAAACTTCTCAAAGAAAAAGGCTACCAATATGCTGGAATGACCAAATTTTTTTCGCTTGCCTCTTTTGCAATCAGAGAGCTGCTTCCTCATTATCGGGATTATTCCCAAACATAGGTCATATAGATCTCCCTGTAGATAGTCCACTACAAGTCTCATATGGTTCCGAGTTGCAAGGTGAATTGATGATGACCCTGCAACCCTCAGTATAGTACTCGCCAATAACTATAAGGGAAAGTTGACAATACGAACAATAGGGATGCAGCTACCACTCTTTTGAGTGCCAGGATCACAGTATATATCTATGTAGTTCTGTACACTTAGAAGGTCACCACCTCTATCGATACCTTCAAAGTTCACTCGAGCTCCCCATCGTGATAAACCGGAGATAAAATAAACATCTTCCAAGTAACCTCTATAAATTCACCTTGAAGGTCAAACATACCAAGATCGTAATCCCAATAGTTTATCAAAAACTCTAATAGGTAGACATTTAACTGCATAGGTGAGGTACAGAAGAATTTCAATAACCCACTTTGCTGCAAAGCATTTACTGTGGGGGAATCTTGAAGAGATTCTTGGTACATGTCTTCATGTTCCCTCTCCCTGCAGTCAAGCACCATATTTCAATCTGATAAACAAGCCATTTATAAACCATTAGATTCATATATCAAATTGATTTTTTGGCCCTACATAATCTTTTTCTACATCGCGCAGTGTACGTGACTGTCCTTTGGACAAGTGGCGTACTATAAGTGAATTTCCTTCAGGCAACCCATGCACAGAACGCATGTATGTGACTGTTGATATACCATACCTGCATACACAATGTTCATGCTTTGAGGGAGTTGGAAAACATGAAAATTGGGCCAAAAATTGAAATTTGTTTGGATCAAATGAAAGAGCATGGAATGTAGTTTTACCTGGCACTTGTGGTTTCGAGAATTGTCCACCGAGTCGTCCATACCGAACAATCAAAGGTAGAGGTAAAACTTGTCTATTTTGGGTAAAAAATCAAATGGTGAGTTTTAATTTATATTTTGAACTATTTATACAAAATTTATTTTCAAAGTGGGTTTTTTTCTCTATAGTTCATAATTTTTATATATAAAATCAAACTAATGCCATATCTTTTTCTTCAATGTGATAGGTCTATGGTCATTTAAAATTGTTTTTTCACTCATATGGGATTTTTTTTGGTCATTTCACATGCATTTTGCATTTATACCTAATCCATCTTAATCCTAGAATTAACACTTTGACCACAGACTATGGTATTTTTAACCATTAGTTCCTCGTTTACACCATTGTTATTCTGTGGATAGGACTTTCCTCACATGAGTATCCTTGTTTATAACCTACTTATTGTCTTTTCATACTCATGTTGCAGCTGTCATAGGTTCAGGGGAGTCTTCTTAGCTATTTTTCATGCCAAATTGAGCTTCATTTTGGTCTCTTTTTACAAGCTATCCCTTTATAAGACTCTCCACCCTTATAGAGTTTCTTTAGGCCCAGGTCTAACTCCTCAAAATAGATTTGACTACCAAGTAAACTTGTCTATTCAACCTCGTTAAGAATATGTGAATAGGCATCCGCATTGGTGGTAGGTTATCTCTTTCTCGGACCATGTGGAATAATACGAGAAAGGATAACTCTCTTTTCTACGGAATTGAGAAGAGTATTCTCAGGTATAGGTTTATCACTTTTCTAGACCTGAGGGACTAAATTTATGAAAAAGGAACACCCACTATGAGCTCATTTTTCTCTTTTTTGTTCTCTGGACCTAAACATGAAAAAGATTCTGAGTGTACTTCATATATTTGTCATGCTCGTTAAACATCAAGAAAATTTTTTCAAGTTTATTGCTGTAAGCCCCATTTCTTGTAATCAAATGGATCTTTCCAAGTGATATTGCTTTCCTTCACACTTGTAAAAGTCAAGCAATATGCTGCTCTCAAAGGAGCGTTGGGTAGGTGGTAATTTAACCTTTTTTGGACCTCCCTAACTAAGTATGAAAAAGGTTCACCTTTTCTTCTACGGGAGTTAAGAGAGTTCTTTTGTGGTATGTTTTATACTTTTTCGGCCTCAGGAGACTAAATTGGATGAAAAAGGACCCCCCTGGAGTCTTCTTCAGAGTTTTCAGATTCTCTAAACATGAAAACACCAAGTGAGCATGTACTAGTTCGGTTTCATAAAATCAACAAATCAGTGACATTATCAAGCATCATTCCTTCTTCTTTTCAAGCTTGTCAAAAACTGAAGAAAGACTAGAGTTGAATTTCCTTGACTCATTAAAATTTAACAGGAAAGGTAGGCAAGAAGTTTTATTTTGGTTCTCAGTTGGTGGTAGCATGTCTTCCTTGAACATAGCACTCTCTGTCTTTTTCGATACTCATGTCTCAATGTTCACTTTCAGTTCAAATATTACTTTGAGTTTCTTACTCCTCCTCTTGTCAGTTATACCTAGGGAATCTGATCATGTCTCCTACATGATAGATAAGTCTAGTTGTACTATATGCAAAGTTAAAAGCTTCCTTGGGTCATCTTTGTGTTGTGCTCACTGTTCAAGGATTTAACCCTGTTGTTGGGGCTCTGACCCTAACGGTTCTTAGTTTTGGTAACTCCATGGTTTTTGAGTAAGTGTAAGCGGAGTTACAGCCTAAAATAGTCTTAGGGGTGTCGTGGGTGGGTCGAACCCCCTTTTTGTAATTAACCCTTGGGTTAAATCCAGGGTTAGGGTTTTGGGTGCCCATGGTGTAAATCCATGGTTTTGTAACAGTGCACTATATAAATAGGCACTTATGTAAAGAAGGAGGGTTAGGTCTTGAATGATTATGTTATGAAGCTATTGTAATGCAAAGATAAGAGATTGTATAAGGGTTTTTGTAAGAAGGTTAAGTCCCAGCTGTGTGTGGGATGACCTCTGCAGCTGTGTGCGCAGAGGGGTTTTGTGGGTGAAAAGTAAGATCTGCAGCTGTGTGCACAGAGGCTTGCTACTGTGTGCACAACTTTGAGGACTGAAGGGATCTGCAGCTGAGTGCGCAGATCAGAACTGTCGTTTTAGTTGTAAAGAGTTAAATAAAGCGCAGTTCTGTGGACGTAACCCCTACACTGGGGGTGAACCACGTGACATCTGGTGTTGTGGTTCATTTGTGTGATTTGTTATTATATTTTATGCATTGTTAAGTAAATAACTACTAAATTAAGACTGTTGTTAATAACTAGCTTCGCTGTGAATTCCCAGATAAGGGTTGTGCAAGTAACTGTTTATTTATCTAATCGCGAAGCTGCATAATTAATATTACAAGCATTCTGTTAAGTGATTGTTAATAGTTAAAGACTAAAGGTACAGTAAGATTCTCTCTTCTGCTTGCAGAAACCTGATTCTGTGGCACCCCATAGCTGTTTCGGGTGAGACTGTAGCCTATTTGCAGGCTGTTGCCGAAAGGGCCAACACTGTGGGTCTTTTGTTTGTGCGAAGTCAAAGGTGAAACCTGGGTCTGCCCATTTAGCCCAACAAATTGGTTCCGTTGCTGGTTGAACTCAGTATATGTTGAAGAGAGATCTACGCCATACCTTGAGGGCTATGTTTTGGCGGCCCTCTGTAAAAGAAATTGGTGATTGGATCGAAGTGACCTATTTCAAATTTGCAGAACAGGAAAACAAAGATCCCCGTCATAGCGCAGAACAATTTTTGCAAAGGTACGTCTTTTCTTATGTTCATGAAATTTTCTTTGGTTCTATACACATAGAGTGGCACCAGTGGTTATCCAGGCTAACAGAAAGGAGGATGAACTTCCAAGAAAATTAGTTTCCTCCCTGGACCCCCGCGAGAATCGCTATCTTGAAAAGAGTGAACAACGCGATCTTGCGAGCCGTGGATTTTTGGACTACGCGAACTTTCGAAGCATTTGTGATGGAGTTCACCATCGACACAAGTACCTCCTTTAGCAAAGTTGAACGACAATTTTTCAAAGGACCAAGGGGTAAGTACTTGAACCTATTTAGTTTGAATATTAAAATACTATTGGCTGAAAAAGGAATCTTACTTATCAAATCAGATTGTTAGATCTAGTATTGCTAACCTATGATTGGAAGTGACTGGGACTGCGACGAGCAAAGTGGTTTGCTGCGAAATGGAAAAAGTTATAAGAGAGATCTCGGATCCTCCACTAATTATACCCCTTTAAGCTCTGAAGCCTCTATGTCCACCGAGGTCCCCTCTGTTAGAAACCCTCCGATAACCCCGCAGCAGAGACCTATTATCCCTGAGAACTTGTCGCAGTCTGAAGGTAACCCTAGCCCGAGTATCCCTGTCGCAGGTCATTCGTCCCCAGCTAGTTCAAACCCTTCTTCCTCCCCTAGATCCCAGATGGACCATGTTCATGATGACATCAAACTACCGGTTTTTAAAGGAACTGGGTCAGAAGATCCAGAATAGTTCTAGTTTCTGTGTGAAGCTGTGTGGACCGCGAAGAACATTACGGACATAGATGTTCGACGAGCGCAGCTGATCACTTCTTTCAAAGACCGAGCCCTGACTTGGTTTATGAAGTTTGCTAGCATGCAAAATCCTGTCTTGGCTAACATCAAAGAAGCACTGATCTGAGAATTTAAGAAACCTAAATCAGAGTCGCAGTGCATCACTGAGTTGAAAGAGATTCAACAGCGGCGAGGCGAATCTGTGTGGGACTTTGATCAGAGATTCAAAGTTCTGCTCGACCAAGTTAGCTTCATGATTAGAATAGCACAACATAAGGAGTGGTTTATTGCTGCATTATTACCTCACATCATAGCTCCACTCATGCAATAGAAGGTTGCTAATCTGCAAGAGACCTTAGAGATTGCCATGAAACTTGAAACTGCACCTGTCGAAGATAATTTTGGTATAGCTCAAATTCAAGCGTAGCTCGCGGAGATGGATTTAGAACTTTGTGACATGAAAAAATGGAAAGCCACCCACAAAGAGGTATGGTGTATACGTTGTCGAACAGAAGGCCATGACAAGGACCAATGCCCGGCACTAAGAAACTATTTGAACACTGGCGCACCAAACCCACTGAATCCTAGTGTTTTGTACTATGAGATCTGTCGAACTAGTGGCCAACATCGACCAGAAGACTACTATCTATTACAGAGGTATGTTCAAGTCCCGAAGAACCCTTACTGTAAATTCTGTAAGTCTGTTGGCCACAATGAAGATGAATGTTGCAGTTTTGACCTTATGAGGGAGCGGACCTACGACACTTATAGGATCTACCCAGATGCACAAGGAAATGATGGATATGGTTACCGAGGTGGTCGAGGAAGTTTTAGAGGCCGTGGTCGTGGTATGCCTAGTGGAGGTCGAGGTCAAGTTATTTGCTATAACTGCAATCAGGAAGGACATCTAGCTCGAGACTGTCAAAACCCAACCACAACATGCTGATACTGCAGAGAAGTTGATCATGTCATCGAGCAGTGCCCGCAGTTACTAGCTAAAATCCAAGAAAGAAACAACAAACCTAGTCCGAGTGTCTAGTTGATTGCTTTCGAACCACGACCGATCCCAGCTGTTAATGTTGTTACAAGAAGCGGAGCTACGACAGAGGCATAGTATCAGGCGAAGCAGCCTGACGAAGCTTGGGTCCGCAAGGCCATAGAGAAGACTCCAGCATTTGATGTTCAACGAGAAAAAGAAAATTTTTTGGAGGCCAGACAAGACTTTGTTGATTCAGATTTACCAGCACCAACCAAGCAGCATCACGAGCTGCAATCCTAGGAGGACTCACGAGGCCAAGTAAGTACTCTGTCATCATTTTTATAGAGTTACATCAAACTATTAAGAAATCAGCATGCCTTAAATGAATTACAAAAATTTATTCAGTCTTGTGAACCTCATCAAAGTCCTGATAGCGAAAGAGCTATTAGTAGAGTTAGAAGAACTGGAAGAGAGATGAGACTACATGCTCAGGTAGGAGAGTATGACATGAAGGATATTATTTTAGATCTGGGTTCTGAAGTCAATATTTTAACTAAGCAAACATGGGAACAAATGGGAAAACCTACCCTTGATTGGTCACCTATACAATTGAGACTAGCCAATCGGCAAAGGATTGTACCTTTAGGAAGATTTCCTCGGGTACCAGTGGATATAGATGGAGTCAGTACTATAGCAGATTTTGAAGTTATTGAGATCATTGATGATAGTAACCCCTATCCAACTTTGCTAGGAATTGAGTGGGCAATAGATAGTGATGCAGTTATCAATCTTAAAAAGAGACAAATGACTTTTGAAGGGAAGGGATTGAGAGCTATACTACCATTGGATCCCTCTCAAGGAGAAATATATATCGAGCCAGTCAGAGAGGAAGATCAGGATATTCTGGACCACATCTATAATATCACAGCTAAAGAAGAAGATTATGTCGAGCCTAATGTTGAAGGTGTAATGGATTGGCAATGTGATAGCTCCTACATGTCCGACTCAGATGATGATCTAGAGAGTTGGCAGAATAGACTATATGAGCTACATGGCCATCGGTGCGCACGAATTACCAAATCTCTTAGATTCCTTAGTGCACAGGTCAGAGACTTGCCTACATATGATGGGTTGACAGATCCAGGAAAATTCATTGCCCAGTTTTCAGAACAAGTGCCAGAATCACACAGAATGCAGACTCTGGAAGCAGCATTAAGAGCTATAGCAGCGAGATCGTGGAAAGGCCACAGGAAGTACATTCACAGTTGGGAAGCTTGCCAGAAATTTCTATGCCTCCAATTCCTAGACCGATCTCAAGGGGTACGAAGTAAGTTCAATGGGCAGAACAGTCCTCAGGAACATTTGAAGCAATGTTATGCAGCATGGGAACATGTACCTTGCGAGGAATGGGTGCATAAGTTTGTGCACACATTGGAACCTATAGCAAAAAACTGGTATACGGAGGTCGAGATTCGACACGGTATTGTCAGTTGGGATGATCTTGTTGATAGTTTTATACTTACATTTTCTGTTAACGAAGTTTTCCCTACTTTAGATGCAGATGTCAGACTGATCCATGACAAGGCAGTTGATGATCAAGAAAGAATTGAGTACCAAACTAAGGAGCAGAACCAAGAAGTTAGTGTACCAAACCTAACATCCCCGTCACAGATCTTACCAGGACAGACTGTGGAGCAATGTTGTACCAAGGCTGCCCATTGTGATGAAGCTAAGACAATGATTTTACCAGAGCACAAAAACACGGCAAAGCTTAGAATCCAACTGTTGGAAAACAACCGAATTGGTGGCATGGGCACTTTAATTACCTTAATTGTTTGTACTAATGAGATCAGGGAAAATCTAGTACCGGTCCGACAAGATTTTTATCGGATTTAGTGCCTTAAATGCATCATCCTAACAAATTTGATTGATAAAGTGTATAAGAAGATCCCTAAGTTGGAAAAAAATACATTCTGCATTTCCTTGACACTTACGAGTGCACCCATGACAGCCGAACGAGAGCTTCAGGATCTAGTAAGAGAGTTCAAATAGGGAGGTCTCCACAGTCGTTCTGATCCCCCGCATACCCCTGTGCCCCGTGAAGAAGCTCACTCAGCCCTGCCATGGCCGATGCAAAAATGGTCCGCTAGGAAAAAGTTTAAACCTGAAGTTCATTCCAAGCGGAACGAAGACCGACACAGGCAATCAGGGAAAACATCAGGGACACATCAGATGGACCTGCCTAGTTCAGCACAGGTCCCACCTGGAGAAGAAGAGCACATTGAACCACAAAGGCCACCGTATCTCCAGCTCGTCTGGCCAGGCGTCCAGCCACCCCTAGCAAACAAAGCAGTTTACATTAAGCACACCCTCGCTGCCACCGGGTGTACAGCTGGTTGGCACCATGACAGAAAAAATAGACTGGCTCAAGTATGCCGACCATGACACTAATGATCATAGCAAGTTTCCACAGTTCGCACCTGCTCAATAATTGCATCGCGTCAAATACCCAAACAATAATGTGACACTATTGGAAGTGCGACAGTGGGCTGCTGACTTGGACACAGCTGGCCTGTTAAAAATGCTTGATATTCCTCATTTTGGGCGTAGCACACAGCTGACCATCGTGGTTAAACAACCGTTAGCATTAGTACATGACGACCACCTGTTGATAGGAGACCAGCAAATTCCTATCAATTCCGAGCTTATTCATAAGATCACAGGTTTACCGATAGCAGGGCTTGATATGAGCATTGAATTTTCGTCAAAACACGAGGATACGAAGCTCGTGCAGAGCATGAAGGACTGTTTTGGCCTGACCAAGAGGAAACGAGGGTATCACACTTCCACAATTGAGGACAAGAACATCCGCTTCGCAGCTGAGCTCTTAGCGTGCAAACTCCTATGAAAGTCCAGGCCCAGTGAAGTGCCTGCCCCTGTTATCAGAATCGCCATAAACTGCGCTGAGGGTTACACTTACAACTGGTCTGCATATCTTGCGAGATAATTCTTGGAAGATTCCCGTGATGCACAGGAAAAAGGTAGACCTTTTCATTATTCCTGGCTATTAATACTTATTGCATTAATTGGGTGGAAAGAACCCACTGAGGCTCAGTTCGTGGAGGCACCCCCAGGCATGCCGGGTGTAGTAAGATACACATCCCTCTGGCTGTCGTTCGACAGAACATCTCAGCAGATGACGAACACTGTGTTCACCTTTTAAGGCATGAGTATACACTACGAGATCTTGCGAATACCACAACTTACCCATGAGCTGTTCTCTCAATATGAAGGTGCCGTGAACTTCAGTGCCAACATGCATCATGTTTTCATTCAAGCCTGTGCAGATCCAATACATCAGTGGTTTAAGTTACCCTATGTAGTAACCAAAATAGATATCTTGGGCATAGTTCAACAGTGGTCGGCTGACTGGTTGAAAGATGCAGGAAAAAAACCCACCATTCCAGTTCCCCCTATTACCCATACAGGTGCAGGTACTAGTCATACGCAGCAGCAAAACCCGCTAGAAGATAGCAAAGACCTAAGTGACTCGCAGCAAGATGGAAATGGCCAAGGTGGAGATGGCGACCATGAAGAAGAGGATGAGGAGTCGGTCAACAATCTATCAGATCTTAATCGATCAACTAAGCGCAAATCACCAGAGGTAGAGGAGGTAACCAAGCCTCAGTCCCGTAACAAGACAAAAGCGTCGAAGGACAAAAATATAGATGAAGGAGTCATTGTGACGTTGGAAGAGCTTGAGCAAGCCCTCGACAAATCTACTGAAACACTAACTCACAAGTGGTCATAGTTCGCGGACGTGCATCTTGCTGCACTCACGGGTGTAGCAAACAGGGTATCAGAGCTGAAAGAGTTAGTAACAAAATTAGCGACTAGTATAGCGCCAAGTAGTACCCCAGGACCCGCGCAGCAGGATATGAGGCAATGGCCGACCAGAGATAACAGGGGCCAAGTGTCGAGCGTAGCTCTAATACTGGCTGATGCAGATTCCTGGCCGTAGATGAGTATGACAGTTGGGATCGACTACACTAGGCTGTCTATGACAGAATTGCACCTCTACCAGCTAGCCATCACAAAGGAAATCCACACCCGAGATCACTATTCTCAAATTCAGTTGGAAGACACCTTGAAGCAAATCCAGAATCTCACAGCAAGGATGGAAGAAGTTGCACAAAAGAAGAAAGAGGCTGAACATAAAAGAACTACACTCGCGCAAGCGCTGGATGAGGCATGTCGGAGTCTTCCTGACTTCGACATCCAAGACGAAGAAGAACCAGAGCAGAGAATTACCAAGCTAAGAGACTATGCCCAACAGTCTCATAGTGAAATTGAAAAATTAAAAACAAAACACCAGCATCAGATCGCAGAGCTTCAACTCCGCATCCCTCCAGAAACTCCACCTGAGGTCCAAGAACAATGACACAGGGACATCCAGGCCTCCGCAGCAAAGATATCAGATATTGTGGGTAGCGCAGCAAAGCTGCTGAAAGATAGTATTGAAGCATGGGTGAACCTATAAGACCACCCAGATATAGGTAAGGTACAATAAACCATCAATCTGCAATAGGCAGAATTAGATGCAGTCGGAGTAGAAATTAAGACGCTACCTCCTATGCAGAAAATGGCTAAGGTGAAGCGAAGCAAGGAGCTCCAGTAGGAAATCGACTCCTGAAGGATGAAGGTAACACTACTGGAAAATTTGCTACAGCCACTTGTTGATGAAGCATTGGAATTGAGCAATGCTGCGGAGAGTTAGCTCAAAATTTTGAAGAACTACGATACTTTTGCGCAGGAAAAGGCTAATGAAGTATCATCCTCAGTATTACAGGAATTGGTGAAAAAAGAGAAAGCAGCTGATGACATTATACACAACCTTAACAGTCATTTCGATATCCTTACAAAGAATATTCTCCCACCAGAAGAGTCACAGAGTGCCCCGGGACGGGTCACAAGTGAGTCTTAGGGGCCTGTTGGGGCTCCGACCCTAAAGGTCCTTAGTTTTGGTAACTCCGTGGTTTTTGAGGAAGTGTAAGCGGAGTTATGTCCTAAAATAGTCTTAGGGGTGTCGCGGGTGGGTCGAACCCCCTTTTTGTAACTAACCCTTGGGTTAAATCTAGGGTTAGGGTTTTGGGCGCCCATGGTGTAAATCCATGGTTTTGTAACAGTGCGCTATATAAATAGGCACTTATGTAAATAAGGAGGGTTAGGTCTTGAATGATTATCTTATGAAGCTATTGTAATGCGAAGATAAGAGATTGTATAAGGGTTTTTGTAAGAAGGTTAAGTCCCAGCTGTGTGCGGGACGACCTTTGCAGCTGTGTGCGTAGAGGGGTTTTGTGGGTGAAAAGGAAGATCTGCAGCTGTGTGCGTAGAGGCTTGCTGCTATGTGCACAGCTTTGAGGACTGAAGGGATATGCAGCTAAGTGCGTAGATCAGAACTGTCATTTTAGTTGTAAAGAGTTAAATAAAGCGCAGTTATGTGGATGTAACCCCTACACTGGGGGTGAACCACGTGACATCTGGTGTTGTGGTTCATTTGTGTGATTTGTTATTATATTTTATGCACTGCTAAGTAAATAAATGCTAAATTAAGACTGCTGTTAATAACTAGCTTCGCTGTGAATTCCCAGATAAGGGTTGTGCAAGTAACTGTTTATTTATCTAATCGCGAAGCTGCATAATTAATATTACAAGCATTCTGTTAAGTGATTGTTAATAGTTAAAGACTAAAGGTACAGTAAGATTCTCTTTTCTGCTTGCAGAAACCTAATTCTGCGGCACCCCATAGTTGTTTCGGGTGAGACTGTAGCTTGTTTGCAGGATGCTACCGAAAGGGCCAACACTGTGGGTCTTTTGTTGGTGTGAAGTCAAAGGTGAAACCCGGGTCTGCCCATTTATCCCAACACCTGTATCTGATCCTTATTCTCATTCCAGCATTGTCCTATCTGTTATTACCTACGTTTTCCTTCCTTTACCCAGTTCCTAGTCACTCTCGTGATCCGTTGGAGGATCTATTTCCTTCCTCATCATAGTATAGTTTCACATCAACACTTCCTAATGACAAAGACCTAGAGTTTTTTTACAATCGTACCTTAGAATTCACTTACATTATTCATGAATTCCTTTGCTTCAGTTGTCAATTATCACCTATTGGTTGACAATTTGTGGAATCCTATCCATGTTCGACTTCAACAACATCTATTCACACGGCTTGGATTGTACTAGTTTTTTTGGATTTTTGACAAAGACCTTAGGTTCATATCTATGGACTAATTTGTGCAAGATTATGTCGTGATCACTTACACAGCTTCCAGATCTTTGAAGACTCATCATTATTTTATACTGTGGCTTCGATCCACCTTTGTAGTATATGTGGCCTTGTACCCATACCATATGATGTAATCAAATATTGTAAAGGAGCTAGTGTTCCAGTATATTGAACATAGCATCCTCAGATATGACTTTGAATATGACATTATTATGTATTTGTTTCAAGTACTACCTCTGCTCCTTTGGACTTCTGAGTTCTCCAAGATAATGATTATAATGTATTTCAGCCATCATTTTCCTCTGACCTCACACATTAGGGGGCATATATTATCAAACCAAATGGCACTTCTCTATTCGAGTGCCGACATTCCTTATGTTGGTACACAAAAAATATTTTAGGATTGAAGTTTTCCAGAACACTATAGATGGGCATGAGTTGGGATGCATTTACCCTTGAACCAGCTTGCCATATTATTTTTCTAAGTGTTGAGTTGCATACGTGACTATCTCCATTGCAACTCATGTACGTACGTGACTATTCCTATTTGCAACTCATGTACTATACGCGACTATCTACATTGCAACCCACATACATTAGTGTACGTGGGTTTCCTTTAAGCAACTCGTGTGTCATACATAGGTTGCCTATATCAATAGTCGCGTACATATTGATTCGACCTTAAAAGATATAAAACATGATTAATGAATATTAGTTAGGCCCTAATCATTAACTATCCTAACTGTTTCAACCTCCTCAACCTTCGAAACCACTCTATTTCCCAAAGTATAAATAGAGGCCTTGGGGAGGGCATTAATCAATCAAGATTGGAGAGAAAAATTATGCTGGTGATATATCTTCAGAAGTCTTAGAGCAGCAGAAATCAAAGTCCTTTGGTTGTATAGGAGCCCTTGTCTTAGAAGCTGGGTTGTACTCTTATCTCATTCACTGAATGTTAATAAAGAGAATTCTTCTTCCAACATTATTGTTACAGCAGATTTTACCACACATGGTGGATCACACCTTTATGGCACTCCCTGTCCCTTTCCAGACTCTTTGGACCCCAGGGACCATTTTTGTACCTTTTATGTTTCCAAGATCATACCTAAAAACATGCCTTATTTGCTATATGTGACTTTTTAACCTATGCTCAAGTATATACATGGATTTGACCCTCAAACTCGCGTACATCGGGATGTGTGCAAAAGGCCAAATAGTTTTGGAGTTTTCCTTGCTGTGGATGTGAGTCACTTGTCCCTTGGCCTTCCATATTCCTTGAGATCACTCGGATTTGACCTTCCATTATCCCACTGAAACACTATATAAGGAACCCTTTGGATACATTGAAGAGCAAGAAAACTATAGTCCATTGTTGCCGGAGCTTATACTTGAGTCTGCATCCCTTTGTCCCTTGGAGAACTTTGTGTTCTTCCCAAGCTTGCCTTTTCTTGTGAGCTTGCTATCGAGAGATGGAGGATTGAAGTGGTGGAGGCCTAGGTGGAGGATTCAATTTCTCTGATTCACAGATGTGCCGACAGAGGTCGTCACTATTTTAATCTTTGTTTCATATTAACAGAAATATCTTTTCCTGTCCAATAATGTGTATTTAAATGAGTATTGAATCCAAAGATGATTTTAAATGCTTATATGTTATTTATTATATATGCTAGAGTAGGTCTAACACCATCATATAGAATGCTTGTCTTGTTTCCTGAATGTTGAGAGATCAAATTGCAAATACAAGTGAGAGTGGAAAATCTCAACGGGGATCTACATCAAATGTCCAGAATAAGGTATGTTTCAAGATCCTTTAGTGTTAGATATTTGGTTTCTCTTGCATATGGGAAAGGATTGATTTTTGTGGTTACTCTGTCTGTTGTGGTACCCCAAGCCATAGGAAGTTTTCTTCGTAATAGAATCGACGACCATACTGGGGAGTTCCTAGTAATTTCTTTTGGGGCTTTTATCGGCATTCAATGTTCTTGAATTGCTCTAATTTATCTATTTCTGAGTCGGGTCTGGGGGCATGTTGGCCTGGTAGTGTCTGATAGGAGTAAATTTTGTCTCACCTTGTCCATTTACCTTCTTTTTATCTCTTTTACTTCCTGTACGCGAGTTTTGGCTTCACAACCACGTGTACACACGGTTTTTACTAGGATTTCCACATATATATGAGGGTTTTTTGCACACAGTCGCGTATGCCCTGAGTTTTTCCTTTTGGAGGAAGATTAAGTGTTGCTGGGTGAGTGTGGATGATTGGTGAGTCTGTATACACCTTTGTTTTTGACTAGAAACATTTTTTTTTGTTAGAATTTTTTAAAATGTTCTTGTCATGGCATTTTCTATTTTTTGTTTCGGGATTAGTGCATTAGGTCTCTTTTAGCTTGGTGCTTTGCTTCGGTGTTGTCTGATAGTTCTTGTAGAGTATGGGGTGGTAGAGTCATTATTTTGCTTCATTATCTAATTTTAATTCAAAAAATACAAAAATATTTGCTTTTTGCATCATTATGCATTTTTGCATTTTGCATTTTACATGGTACTTGCATTAGGATTGCTTGGAGAAGTACTAGTCAAGCTTCGATATAAGAATGATTGCATTTTCATTTGAAGGAAAATTGTACACTACACATAGTAACATAACCCATTTTTCATTTGACACAGTGCATTTGCATTGACTGTTAGGTGTGCATTTTACTTCTTATTGCGTCATAACAACATTAGTTGGACGAACATTTACCCTTTTGAGTAATAAGCCAATTAAATCAATGCATAATAAAATGAATTACACTCTTTTATTTTATATGGTGCACCAAAAATATTAGGTTTTAGGGTCTTGGAATAGTTCATTGCGAGTAAATTCTCCAAGGCCACTAAATGAAACATGTATGTGTCTGTCCAACTGAGAGTGTGAAATTCCTTGGTATAATTAGTGTTTCTCAATATCCTCCTCTTACAAGGGAATTAAGCATGAGGCAGTGTGAGCAGTTATTGATTGGGATGACCCCTAGTCATAATTGAGTGGCACTGAAGATATTTCCAGGATTGTATTTGTATCTGGGGGCTCTTTCAAGATTTTCGGGCTTTGCTACCCTGCCCATACGGTCAATCCCGCCTGCAACTATCTGCTTGAGCATTGATTATATTGAGGTGACCTTATTTTCCTTACCTATGTTATCAAGGGGGTACTTCATAGAGGTTATTCTACAGGTGTCCTGGCCAGGTTGGGGTCAGATAGCACAGTCGCTATATGCATTGAAGCTGAGGGCAACAATATTTGGTTACGAACCTCAGCTTGTTTTGTATGGGAGTATCAAGCCTCTCCTAGGAGAGACATACCTGGTTCATTTGGGAGCTCACATATCCTACCCTAGCTTGCTTGTGATTTGGATTTACATTATATAGGTGTATTCTCTATGCACGCTAGTTTTCCTAGGGTTTGCATAACTAGATAGACTATTTTTCATTTTTTGATTCATTGTGGATTCAGGTGCGACAGTTCACCATTCTCGTCATTTAGTAGGACTTCCACCTTCCACATATCCTCCTCCTTTAGGAGAGAGAAACAGATAGTCTGGGCGGACTACTTCTCACATTGATTCACACACGATGGGAGATCATGAGGATGAGATTCCTAAGATGTCTTCTCCATCTCAAAATGTTGGGGAGGAAGATCCTACCCTTGTATATGATTCTTCACCAGATATACCTTCACATTCTGGTTATGATCCCTCATTCACAGCTCGTCGGTATTGGTTTCCAAGTGATGGGACTCATCATGAACCCACAAGCACTACTTATATTCATTATGGCATACCTGATATCCCTACACATGATCCAGCACATCATGCCAAGTCAGAGATTGAACCTATCACTATGCCTAGAGCCACTCCTATTCCTTCCATGTGGAGAGATTTGGGAGCACTAGTCACATTGCACCTTCCATCCTGATGGTTGAAGCTACTTCTCATGTCCATCCAAGACCTAGTGTTAGTAGTCATATACAGATACCAAAACCAATATGAGTGACCGTAGGGAACACTTCTTACATCATTTCACATGTTCCTTCGTGGTTCCTTCATCCTCAAATCCTACTCCTTCGAATGCATTCTTGACAACCCTTCCTCCCCCTCATTCACATGGTCCTTAAAGCTATAATGTTCCTACTAGCCATGTTCGTACTATGACTGCTCACACAATAGTATCTTATATTCAAGCACCTTTTGTTGTCTCAGGAGGTCATATCCCTGTTTCTAGATTGTCTCACAGTCCATCGCAAGGATCTCCTCATATTCCTAACTACGGAGCTTCTCATGGGACACCCCAGGGGACACCTTATGGAGCTTCTCATGGACAACCTTATGGACCATAGTATGGAAAAAACTATCAACCCTATGTGTACAGGTATTAACAACCCACTTACTCATCTAATTATGGCTTTGTAGTGCCACCTAGTCAAGGTACACCACATCATATTGCTTCCATGCAGCCCTACACGAGTCAAACGAGAGGAGGATATTATGGCCTTGGCCATGGTATTTATAGTAATCAACCTTATATGAACCAAAATGATCAGGCAGCATCGAATAGACCGGCTCAACCTAGGCTCCCTTTCCTTGAAAAATTAAATTTAGCTGACTTATCGAGACTAATGAATGATCCAGTATCTCATGACTCGGCTTGGCCGGCTGTCCCCACCAAGCTTTCTTTGGACATTCTCAAGTTCGAGGGCAAAGTAGGAGAATATCCTAGTGAACATGTCACTACTTTTCACCTTTGGTGCTCTTTCGATTCCTTACATGATGAATCAATACGTTTAAGGCTATTTCAACGCACCCTCAGTGAGACTAGAGCGAAGTGGTACATAGAGTTACCGAAGGGGGCATTCGTTTTGTTTGATGACCTTGCTATGAATTTCCTCAATCACATTCAACTACCTGTGCATTATGAAGTTGGTATAGAACTCTTGTCTACATTTCAACAAGATAAAGCCACACATATCTTGGACCATATCCAAGAGTGACATAGATGGAAGAGGTTGATTAAAGCATTCATACCACTGGAATTTCTCCTTGAATGGTTCCTCAAATCGTTGTTACCATACATCGCGAAGGATGTTTCTACATCCAGAGTTCAGAATGAGGAACAAGCAATCTTTAGGGAATAGGAGTTGGATTTGATTTATGCTCAATCTAGATTTCTGTATGAGATCATAACTAATGCTCCGCGTTCTAGTTTCTATCCTAAGATCAAGCCTGGACCACATGCCGATGGCATTGTGGGTTGTACAAGTGCCAAACCTGTGGATTCGGTTGTGAAACAAGTGATTCAATTGTCTATTAATCAATCCACATTGGGACAAGATACAATTTCATCTCAACCCACCCAAATGGCGTGTGTACTTTCTGTGTAATCATCGAACCAAAAGGGAAACCGACAGCTTGAAAGGAATAAGAAAAAGGGTAAAAACAATCATAGGGGTGGGAATAAGAATGAAAATGCCAATTTTAATGACAAGAACACCTGCAATGCTGGGGGGGGACAAGTAGTCTAAACATAAGGTTAAGTTTTCTTGTAAATTGTGTAAGGATGACCACCTCACTCACTTGTGCCCTTGTATGGAAGATGCCTCGAGATTCATAGCACAGGGCCCAACTGTGCTGACCAATCCTTTACCCCATAATCAAAATATGAACTCGAGGACCCATGATCCTCACTGTGCATTAGGTGGAGATCAAGATCTACCAGAAGCCAATACTGGTCATGCTTGCATCAACATGGTACATGCTACTAAGGTTGTGACTCGTGCAAAATACTATGGTTCATCACAACCAGACCTTGGAAAAGAACCCGCTCCACCCAAGAGTCCTTTGCGTATTGAAAACCCTATGGATAAACTTGAGATTGCACCTCACATTTCTAAGGGATTCCTAAAGCATTCGTGGCACAATCCTAATGCCCGAGCCACCCAGAGCTATTCTGTTGTCGAGGATTTGGGCCACACTCCTTGTGCGATGTCTGCACTTGAAGTACTTCAGATTTGTCTTTTGAAAAGGAAATCTTTGCTATATGCTCTTGGGGTTAACGATGATAGCTCTTCTTCCATCATCAAATTTGAAACCAAGGGACTACAGCCTCGCTTTCCTTACTACATGTCTCTCTTGATTCATGTAGAATGTCTTAACATGACTATTAAATGCACTATGATTGATGAAGGCGTTGCTACTTTCATGATGTCTTTGTCATGCTAGAAGGGTTTGGGTTCTCCCAAGTTGTCTTAATCTACTAACATGTTGACTACCTTTGATGGTAGATCATTTTGGTCGCATGGGATTCTTCCTTCTCTAAAAGTTCATTTGGGAGGGAAGACCATCACGATCAAGGTCGAGGTGGTTTATGCGCCCCTTGATTATAATCTTTTACTGGGTTGGAATTGGATGTATAGTATGCAAGTCATAGCCTCTTCTCTTTTTCAAGTTGTATGCTTTCCATTTAATGGGAAGATTGTTACGATTGATCAAACATCATTCAAAAATTTGAGTGTTAATGCATCATCGGGAGCTTCTATTCTCGATTATCGACCATTCTTAGCCAACAACTAGGAGTGTGTGTGCAGGTATCTATCCATCCCTTATGGGGACCTTTAGTTCTTTTGTGCCCATTCTTATGATCGGACCCAGTTTCGGTGGGGCTTCATATTCATTTAATTTGGTGTCTTTTCGCACTACCCATATGGAAGATCCTTGGATTCTTCCTTCATCGAGTCTTTCAAATGGACCTATTGAAACGGATGTGTCATTGCCTGTAGCAATGATAGCATATCAAGCAAATATTGATTGTGTTGTAGAGCCTAGTATTTCCTCTGTTAACACTCAGAATGTACCCAGGTTGTGAAAGGTAGATCCCAAGGTAACAACAAAAACCACTTTAGAATGTATTTCTGACCTAATACAATCAGAGAGGGATCTCTCACTATTTACAAAGTTTTTATACTCATGATATTTCAATAAAAGACAATCAAATGGTCAGATTTCTGATGGGACAAATAAGACAAGTTTGTTTTAAAAGACTTGGTAGGACAGTCACGGAGGAGACCATTGGGAAATGGAGTCAATAATCAGATCTGAAATAGGTTGTAGGAGGTAGGGTTTTGAAAATTTATGAACAGAGGTAAGGTAGGCACCATTTCCTCAGTCTTGAGGTATTAGCAGGTTGATTAGTAGATAAAGGGAGACATTCCATCAAACAGAGCACCTAACTAGGGTGAATTCTCAAAGACTTTAGAAGAAAATATTTTGAAAATGCTTGAACAATGGACCTAGAGCATGCAGGATGAATTCTAGCCCATAAAAAATAATTCTCAAGCATGAAATCAAATACAAAATGGAGTGGGAAATAGGATAAATAGTCACATAAAGAAATTACTTACTGAAGAAAAAGATGGCACAAGAATCTCTGACATGAAAAATATTTTACATTCCTCCTCTGCAAATTTCTTTCATTTACTGAAAACTTGAAGCCATTACAATGTAGAGTCTCTCTGCTCTTAAAAAATACTCCTCTAAAACTATCAATTACATTTTAATTTATATAAGAATAACCTCTACCTAACTTTGAATTCAAAACCTAACTGAACTCTAAAAATAGAAACAGTTACAACAACATTTCTCATACATATCTCTAATGGTGATAGATCTATGAAATATGGGAGAGTTTTTTATAACTGGACATGTTCCCAACAAAACCCATGTCTTCATTTCTCCAAAATCATCTCAATCTCCTCGAAATATTCCTTTGAAACTGATGACTCAAATAACAAAATTGTAGATTTCTAGAAAAATGACTTGTGAAGATATTTTAAATTCTCCCAACCTGTGATTACTGTGTAAAAAATGAAGGACTTTTATTATTATAGGCCTGTTAGTAATAAAAACCTATCTCATTTTTGTCAAATTAAATTCCATTTGTCCAAAACAATTCTTTGAATTTGATGGCTGAAATAGTCCTTTGGAAAACATGAAAAATGGTCTGTACAAATGACTTTGTTGCTGCTAAACCATAGCACATGTGTGAAACTTGAAATAGGTTATTGTGGATAGATATGTTGTGAATAAAAGCCTCTCTCAATTTGTCACAATTCATCTTCATTTGATGTAAACAATTATTTTAAGTTGATGACTAGAACGGTCATTTTGACATCTAAACATTTTCCCTCTGAATATGACTTTGATGCTCCCAACCTATAGTAATGGGGTTAAAACTGAGAGAGGTTATTGTATATCACAATTTTATGATGAAAAATGGCTTTCATTTTTAGAAAATTCTTCTTTTTTTGCAGGAAACAGGTCGTTGAATAAAATGACTAAAATAATCATTTTCAGAAAAAATACGCTATGTTGCTTCTAAACCTTGAATTGTTTAACTATAATTCATAAATAAAGAACATGCAGCATCTATCCTTGTAATATCATCTACTGTAAGAGAAATACCATGAATTGATTGATCAAGGTAGCCATATTTGTTAATAGTGTCTCCAAACACTTGAATAATCCCAAGCTTTGGCACACTCTCCACTGTAAATTATGTTTGTAAGACTTTAAACACATACCAATACCTTCACAAATTCTCTCACTGTATATATTTCTGCAACACTTTTGGGCTGATGTTCTTTTTGGGCCTCCCTTCTGCATTGTTGAGTGGTGTATTCCCTTTTCTTTCTCTATTAAAATCAATTTCCATCTCCTTGATCAGATTCTTTATCTTCACTATTTTCCCTGTGATTGTAAACATGTAAACGTTGGCATTGGAAATATGGTAGACTGTTTCCTTCCTTTCGCGCGTAGCACACAAACGAAATAATTTTTTAAAAACCAAGACAACTTTACATAATGGTCTATTTCAGAGCCTTCAATGAGTTGTTTTTATTAAACCATTTTTCTCCATGAAATTCACCAAAAGTTACCACGTGGAAAGTGGTTTGATTTCCGCTACCACCTTTCCAATTTAACCACCTCACAATTTTACTCTCTGGAAACACTAATAGCTGTTGATGAGTTTTCACTTTTTACATTAGCCATTGGATTATTATATGTGCTAGTGGTTTGATTATACCTTAAGAAAGGTAATAAATCTTGTTTAGCGCTTAAACCTTCATTAAGACTTGGTTTGGTGAATAAGAGGCCGCCTTTTGACTTTGGAAAAAATATCCAAAACTATATAAGTTTGAATATAAATAAAATAATAGGTTTATAAAACCCATTTTATAAATTTCATTCAAAAGTTAATAAAACTTTTTGCCCTACTTGTGAAAAATTTATTTCTCTTTTTACCTAAAATTCCTTTAACTTCTCTTCTTTGCCAACTTGGAAATAGCTTAATGAGAAAACTTTGGAAACCAACTCAATCACCCATGAAAACTTAAAATTTTGAAGGCAATAAGACCAATTCCGACAAAAATAAATTTTGTGGTAACAACTGGCTCCAACTAGGGATGCTATCCTCCCTACGAGGTAGCGAAGAACCCCGTAGACCAGATGCCAAATCCACCGGGTTTCTCTTAATTTTTCTCTGAAATACTCAACCTGTTTTGAACTAAACCATCAACTGAAACCATTTTGCAAACAAATCCCACTCTGTCAACCTGTAACTTGTAACTGGATTGCACTTGAAACTGAAACCAAACTGAAAACTGCTGAAGGAAATGCTCGCCATGTTGATCTTATTCATGCCTACCTATCGTACTTAACTAAGCACAAATTCCCAATAAACCAAACTCTGACTTCCAATGAAGCCAATCAAGCAATTTATCCAAAAACTCCATTTCTTCTTCATGCTTGTTCGAAATTAGAACATAAGAACAAAACAGCAATAGGTTATGATGAAAACTTTGTCCTTTGCTTCAAACATATAACCAACTACTCCATCTAAAAAATTTATCCATGTACTCTACTATTGGATCATAAAAAACATGACAAATTTCAAAATACTCAATCACTTGTTTTTCATGACAAGACTGTCCAAAGAGTAACTCTTCTTGCATACTATGAAACCGATCTTTAAAAGAGCTTTGAAAGAAATTCTCATGATTGTTTTTAAATGATATATCAACAAATTCATTTAATATTTCTACATTTACAACCCCATTCTTCTCAAGCACTTCAAGAGGAATATCATTTTGTTCTTCAACAAGATTAAGTAGAAAGATGTCTTCTTGACAAAATGTTTTTGAATTGGAAATATTTAAAGAAACATCCCATTGAGAGTTCTCATCTCCTTCTTTGTGATCCCTTGGTTTATTGTACACTATTGGTTCTTTCACATATTGAGATTGATGGCATGAATTATCTTCCTTTTCATTATATATATGTAGACTAAATTTTTCTTTAAAACTATCACTAACATAATTTTTAACAAGCTGACCGCAATCATCAGAAAAACCATCAAGAGTATAACCTTCTTCTTTCACATCACTAGGCCGATCATCTTCATGCTCATATCTTTTTTCCAATTCTAATCCAAGGTCTGATTTCTCTTTAATTGTATTTTCAGAAAATAAATATGTGGAGGGACTGTAAGACTGAAAATTTGCAGAATCAAAATTCTTTATGTAATCACCCACAGAACCATTAGAATTTAGAGGAAATTACTGCTGCAAAAAGGAATTTTCTGATTGGGAATAAGCAGCCTCATCTTGAAACAAAACTTCAGAAGTTGAATAATATGAAGAATGGTTGGATTGACCATCCCAAATTCCTTCTTGGTCACACAAAGATTGATAAGACTGCTGCAAATTATCATCTGCTTCAGGAAAAGAAATGTAGCTACATGAATCAGAGTTTTGGCTCATGTCTCTTTCAGTAGAGGAAGAAATTATTAACTACTGAGATTTTTCTTGAATGTGAAGACAACTAATTTGTATTTATTTTTTCTGAAATGGGGTCTCATATAAAATTTCTGAGAGCTCTTCATCCACAAACTCATCATCACTATACAATTTTTCCAAATCTTGAATGAAACCTTTAGCATGCATACAACAATCTTGAACCAGCAACAAGGAGGGGTATTGGTTTTTGTAATGTTCAGGAAATACTATATGAAAATCAGTAAGGGAAAACAAACTTTCTGATGGTAACCCTTCATACCATGACCTTACATCTCCTTCTAAAGTAGCCATGAACATTTTCATTAAAGAATCCTCATGCAATTTAACTCCCAGCTTATGTATATGCATATGAAATCTAACCAAATGAAGGGCATCATCATCATTCTTTTGATCTTTAAACTTTGGAAGACTTGTTTGCCAATCCACTTTAGGTATTATATTTGGAAAACTAGGAATGTAAGCATGATTCATAGGATCATACCTTGCAGACAAAGAACTCATCTCGACAAATGAATATAGTGAATCAACTCTTCAAACTTCACAATCTTTTAATAGTGGAGTCGCCATAGGAATTCTGAAAACTGGATTCTTCGAAGATGGAGTCACTAGGTGAAAGATGCACAACCTTGCTGATATCTAACTATTCTTAACCATCAACAATCAAATATGAAAGTATGTCGTTTATACCCAGGGAATATTTGAGCCTTTGTTCCCCAGTAATGGCACCAATTTGTTAACACTCAAAATGTACCTAGGTTGTGAAAGGTAGATCCCAAGGTAACAGCAAAAATCACTTTAGAATGTATTTCTGACCTAATACAATCAAAGAGGGATCTCTCACTATTTACAAAGTTTTTATACTCATGATATTTCAATCAAAGACAATTAGATGGTAATATTTTTGATGGGACAAATAGGACAAGTTTGCTTTAAAAGACTTGGTAGGACAGTCATGGAAGAGACCATTGGGAAATGGAGTCAATAATCAGATCTGAAATTGGTTGCAGGAGGTAGGGTTTTGAAAGTTTATGAACAAAGGAAAGGTAGGCACCATTTCCTCAATCTTGAGGTATTAGTAGGTTGATTAGTAGATAAAGGGAGACATTCCATCAAATAGAGCACCTAACGAGGGTGAATTCTGCAAGACTTTAGAAGAAAATATTTTAAAAATGCTTGAACAGTGGACCTAGAGCATGCAGGATGAATTCTAGCCCATAAAAACTAATGCTCAAGCATGAAAGCAAATACAAAATGGAGTGGGAAATAGGAGAAACAGTCACATAAAGAAATTACTTACTAAAGAAAAAGATGGCACAAGAATCTCTGACATGAAAAATATTTTACATTCCTCCTCTGCAAATTTCATTCATTTACTGAAAACTTGAAGCCATTACAATGTAGATTCTCTTCGCTATTGAAAAATCCTACTCTAAAACTATCAATTACATTTTAATTTATATAAGAATAACCTCTACCTAACTTTGAATTCAAAACCTAACTGAACTCTAAAAATAGAAAGAGTTACAACAACGTTTCTCATGCATATCTCTAATGGTGAAAAGTGTGTGAAATATGGGAGAGGTTTTTATAACTGGACATGTTCCAAACAAAACCCATGTCTTGATTTCTCCAAAATCATCTCAATCTCCTCGAACTATTCCTTTGAAACTGATGACTCAAATAATAAAATTGTAGATTTCTGGAAAAATGACTTGTGAAGATATTTTAAATTCTCCCAACCTATGATTACTGTGTAAAAATTGAAGGATTTTTTTTATTATAGGCCTGTTAGGAATAAAAACCTCTCTCATTTTTGTCAAATTAAATTCAATTTGTCCAAAACAATTCTTTGAATGTGGTGGCTGAAACAGTCTCTTGGAAAACATGAAAAATGGCCTGTACAACTAACTTTGTTGCTGCTAAACCATAGCACCTGTGTGAAAAATTAAAGATTTTATTGTGGATAGATATTTTTTGAAAAAAATACTCTCTCACTTTCTCAAAATTAATCTTCATTTGATGTAAACAATTATTTTAATTTGATGACTAGAACAGTCATTTTGACATTTGAACATTTTCCCTCTGAAGATGGCTTTGTTGCTCCCAATATGCAGCACTTGAGTAAAAACAGAGAGAGGTTATTGTATATCACAATGTTATGATGAAAAACCTCTTTCATTTTTTGAAAATTCTTCTTTTTTTGCTGGAAACAGGTCGTTGAATAAAATGACTAAAACAGTCATTTTCAGAAAAAATACGCTATGTTGCTTCTAAACCTTGAATTGTTTAACTGTAATTCAAAAATAAAGAACATATAGCATCTATCCTTGTAATATCATCTACTATAAGAGCAATCCCATGAATTGATTGATCATGGTAGCCATATTTGTTAATAGTGTCTCCAAACACTTGAATAATCCCAAGCTTTGTCACACTCTCCACTGTAAATTCTATTTGTAAGACTTTAAACACATACCAATACCTTCACGAATGCTCTCACTGTATATATTTCTGGAACACTTCTGGGCTATTGTTCTTTTTGGGCTTCCCTTCTGCATTGTTGAGTGGTGGCTTCCCTTTTCTTGCTCTATTAAAATCAATTTCCATCTTGATCAGATTCTTTATCTTCACTATTTTCCCTGTGACTGTAAACATGTAAAAGTTGGCATTGGAAATATGGTAGACTATCTCCTTCCTTTCGCGCGCAGCACACAAATGATTTTTTTTTTTAAAAACCAAGCCAACTTTACATAATGGTCTATTTCGGAGCCTTCATTGAGTTGTTTTTCTTAAACCATTTTCTCCGTGGAATTCACCAAAAGTTACCACGTGGAAAGTGGTTTAATTTCTGCTACCACCTTTCCAATTTAACCACCTCACAATTTTACTCTCCGGAAACACTAATACCCATTGATGAGTTTTCACTTTTTACATTAGCCATTGGATTATTATATGTGCTAGTGGTTTGATTATACCTTAATAAAGGTAATAAATCTTGTTTAGAGCTTAAACCTTCATTAAGACTTGGTTTGGTGAATAAGAGGCCGCTTTTTGACTTTGGAAAAAATATCCCAAACTATATAAGTTTGAATATAAATAAAATAATAGGTTTATAAAACCCATTTTATAAGTTTCATTCAAAAGTTAATAAAACTTTTTGCCCCACTTGTGAAAAAATTATTTCTCTTTTTACCTAAAATTCCTTTAACTTCTCTTCTTTGCCAACTTGGAAATAGCTTAATAAGAAAACTTTGGAAACCAACTCAATCACCCATGAAAACTTAAAATTTTGAAGGCAATAAGACCAATTCCGACAAAAATAAATTTAGTGCTAACATCCTCTTCGTGGACGAAAGATGATGACCCGTACGTGCTACCTGCATGGGAAGTTGAGTCCTCTCATGCACATGATTGCCTTGATAGTGTTTTTCCATCATATGAGGCTATTATTGAGGCCATGTATAGGGTTTAGCCACCTTGGGAAGAGTTACATCATAGATCCTATTTTCTTCCCGAGCTTGACCTCTTGGAACGTGAGGACTATAGGGATATTCTTAACGAAAATATTGGTAGTCCCGTGATTCCATTAAGCTCTCCTAGTTAGATGGCTGATGGGAACATGGAAAATATATCACCTACTATTCCTATCAATATCTCTCACGATCCTGGAAAAATTGAGAATGTCTATATTGGGGTAGAATGTTCCCATGGTGAGATTCAGGAGTATACCGAGATGTTCAAAGAATTTAGTGACATCTTTTCTTGGTCATATGAGGAAATGCGAGGTATCGACCCTCGTATTGTCGAACATGAAATTAAGACTTATCCGAATGCGAAGCCCGTTCAACAACGTTTGCGTGCGGTGAATCCTAGAAAAGCACCCGCCATTAAGGATGAGATAGAGAAGCTGTTAAAAGCTAGTTTTATCTATCCCATTCCCTTAATAGAGTGGGTTTCAAACCGTGTTTTAGTAGATAAGAATCAGGGAGTGATCTGTATATGCACTGATTTTCCGTAATTTAAATCCTGCTTGTCCTAAGGATAATTTTCCCACACCATTTATTGATCAAATTTTGGATGAGTGTGCAGGAAGTGAGGTATTTTCCTTCATGGACAGCTTTTCCAGATATAATTAGATTCAGATCAAACCTAGGGATCAACACAAAACTTCATTTATTTGTCCTTTGGGTGTGTTTGGATATCAGAAGATGCCTTTCTGTATTAAAAATGTGAGAGCCACATTTCAGTGGGCTATGACCTTGATTTTTCATGATCTCAAATTGATTATTGAAGTCTTTTTGGATGACCTTAATACTCATTCTTGGCTGAGAGTGCGTCATCCCTACCATTTGATATTAGTATTTAAAAGATGCCACCATTACCAGGTTAGTTTAAACCCTCATAAGTGCATCTTTTGCGTGAGGTCTGATTGCTTGTTGGGGTTCATTGTTTCTACGGAGGGTATAAAAGTCAATCCCTTAAAGGTTGAGGCAATACTTCAATTGTCTCCCTCGAGAAATATTATACATCTTCAATGTTTGCAAGGCATGGCAAACTTCTTACAGAGATTCGTGGTTAACTTTTCCAATTTGACTATGGGATTTATGCGTCTTTTAAAGAAGGACACTAACTTTTGTTGGGATGAGCAAGCCCAAGAGTCCTTTGATGCTCTTAAGTGAGCCTTAGCATCAGCCCTCGTGCTTAGTCCACTCGACTATAGTCGTCATGTTTAAATTTATGTGGCCGTGTCCATGGAGATGATTGGTATGGTTTTGGTTCAGGAGAATGAAAACCTCCATGAGCATGTCATATATTATTTGAGCTGGAACCTTATAGATGCGGAAATCCATTATTCTCATGTGGAGAAGATTTCTATAGCCACCATTCATGCGGTCTAGAGATTGAGACATTACATTCTCCTTCTATAGACCTTGGTGGTAGCTCATTCCAATCCATTTCAGTTCGTCCTCACTAGAAGAATGATCGAGGAAAAGTATAATAAGTGGATTGTTATTTTGCAATAATTCAATCTCAAATTTGTTTCAAGGAATTCAAAGAAATCATTAATTTTTGTGGAGCTCATTTCTGATTTTTCAAGTGAGGAGGAGGAGGAGGTTTATGAAGATACGTTTATCGATGAACATATTTTCCTTATCTCAACTATGGATCCATGGTATGGGGATATCATTATATATTTGCAAACATTGAAAGTTCCTACTCACCTTTCACGGGATGAGTGACAAAAACTACGTCTCGTATCTAAGAACTACCTTATAGTGGATAACACTTTGAACTACCATGGGGTAGATTCCATTTTACATCGTTCTTTAACCCATGAGGAGGCTGAGGTTGTGCTGAATGATTTCCACGGAGGGGCGTGTGGTGGTCATTTATCTGGGCTTTCTACAACCCAAAAAATCTTGAGAGCAAGATATTTTTGGCCATCAATCTTCAAAGATTGTGTCAATGCTGTCAAGAAGTGCCACCCTTGCCAGGTGTTTGCATGCAATATGCATTCACATCCTGCCCCGTTACATCCGATTATCACCGTCGGTCTTTTCACTAAGTGGGGGCTTGACTTTATGGATTGCCACCTAGCTTCGACTGGGGGGCATCATCACATTATAGTGGTTGTTGATTATTTCATGAAATGGGCTGAGGCTATGCCCATGGTTAAATTCGATGGTCAGACAGCTACGCATTTCATATTCAATGAAATCATTACTCGGTTCGACATTTCAAAAGAGCTTATCACTGATTATGGTAGGCACTTTCAGAATAAAATGATGGAAGAGTTTGCTTCAAAGTTAGGGTATAAGCAGGAGCACTCATCTTCTTATTACCCTCAAGCGAATGGACATGTTGAAGTAGTGAAAAAATCACTTAAGTCCATTCTCCAATGAACCATCACACAAAGTAAAATGAATTGGCATATCATGTTATATCCTTATTTGTGGGCTTATAGGACCACGGTTAAGACAGCCACTAGTTTTTCTCCATACTAACTCATACCTGGAGTGGATTCTGTCTTGTCGATTGAATGTGAAATCCCTTCATTGAAGCTAGCCATAGAGATTTTACCAGATGCTTCTGCATTGGAGGAACATTTGGTCCACTTAGAGCATCTTGATGAGCAATGCCGAGATGCCTTAGTGGCTCGAGAAGTAAATAAGCGTCACGTTAAGGTCCAGTATGATAAGTCTGTCTGTCCGAGGAGGTTTAGTGAAGGTGATTTGGTCCTTTTGTGGGATCAAGCTAAAGAAACCTTGGGGTAGGGAAGTTTAATCCCATGTGGCATGATCCTTACGTAGTCAAACATTTATTAGAGAAGGGAACCTATGAGCTGGTGGATTATGAAGGGACAGCCTTGGAAGAACCTAGAAATGGGATCTATCTTAAAAAGTACTATGCATGATCTTCAGTCAAGGCTGATAATTGTATATTATTGTACAGCTTTTTTCATAGTTAGGTTTTCTTATGGTGATGAGGTTTGTTGATTAGCTTCTGTTTCTTATGGCAGATGTTGATGGAATATTCTACTTACATACAATTCGCTGATCGTGCTAGCCACAACACTCAAAACTCAGCTTCTTCTACTTGGGTGATCTATACTCCTACGGGTCAGGTACTGTCTTCAGGAGGCTTATGTTTACACCCTTCTTCAAATAATGTTGCTGAATATAGTGCCATTATCTAGTTATTACGGGATTCCATTTCACATGGTGTTCTATCTCTTCAAGTATGTCTTGATTCATAGTTAGTGGTTTCACAGCTTAATGGCTTGTATTGTATTAGGGATCCAACATTATTACGAAGATTCTTATGTGTGAGATTGCTAGAACGACAATTTGAGAACATAACATACATACATATTTCAAGAATTTATAATCAAGTAGTTGACTCATATGCTAAACGGTGTTAGATTGCCATTTGCTTCATAGACCATAAGAAGATCACAAACATACATCTTTACACACATGTAAATAAATAAAATCGATCATCATAAAAGTTTTTCATTAAACATCCAAAATGTGATGTCATAATACATAAGTGTCATAATACAAAAATGGGGCTTCCACGCCACCAAAATATAATACACGGTAGTACAAAAATGAATCACTCTAAGGTCTCTAAGCTTGTGGAGGAGGAGAGGGGTTCTGATCGTGATAGCACACCATGACTCTAGCTAGTCATCAGAATAACCGAACCCATGCTCGTGGTGCACCATCCACCTAGTGTTGCATGGCCTTAGGCAAGCCCTCGACTTGCGCCATGGGTACTCTGTGTGTCAACTGTACAAAGTTTGTGTGGATGCTTTGCAGCGTCTGCTCCACATCCAAACCCATCATATCATCTCCTCTTCCCCTCCGTCTATGATGAGGGAAAAGATTAGGCCACCATGGTCCAACATCTACACACATATGACAAATTTTCATCACACAAAAATATGTCTTTTGAGTCAATATATCAAAAAACACAAAAAAAAACTTATAATTCAAAAAACTTAAAAAGAGTGTTGGGATTCATTACCTATATCATCGTATGCTTCTCCTAGTGGGAGGGGCATGTTCGGATCTCCCCAGAAATCTATCCCTGCATAGGGGTAGTTATCGATGGCAATGATCTGCCACCGCCACCATCGAAAGAAGTCAGATGGGTAGGGGTTGGACACTCTACCTCTGCCCAGTCTACGCATAGAATCTACCCAACGTCGTTGGGACAGATCTCGAAACTTGTGAGGAGGAATGTCAGCTCTAGGGTTTAGCCTTGGTACACATTCAAAGAAGAACATGCTCAGTATACTGTCGAAACCGAAGTTTCGTATCCTACCCATCTTGCAGTCACTGAGCTGATGCTTCATGTTACTCAACAGTGCAGTGTTCCAGTCATAAAATATGAGTCTCATGCACTCAACAGTGTAGTGTTCCAGTCATAAAATATGAGTCTCATGCACTCAACTGCATAAAACATCAATGGCCGCGAGGCCTGATGGAGTGATGCTAGACCAACTATCCCGTCGAGTGCCAATAGTATGGCCTTCAGTCCTAGTACCTGGATGGAGTTTGTCAGGAATTGACTACCAACCTTTTTCGTGTATGAAAAAATATATACTACAATGTACTCATCAATAGTGAGACCACATCTGGGCCTACGAGAGCGTAGGTTCACCACCTCTCTCCATCAAGATAATCATGTAATGAAGTATATGTCCTCCACCTCTATAGTGAGGGACATCCCGTCGATATGCAAAGACTCTGAGTCTAGATCCCAATATTCTACTAACATCTGCAGGAGTCTTGATTTGGCCCTTAGGCTACCAAGACACCAAAAATTGTATAGCCCACATGCACGAAGAGCTTGTTGAGCCATTAAATCACCCCGAACAACCTCTTCTACATCTCCATGTTCCCTCTCCCTCCATTCTAGAACCATCCTGCACATTAAAAATAGGTTTTGGTCAATATTTACCTTTAAAAACCTTGTGCGTGGGCGTATATGTGACTATTTGCAAAACAGTCGCGTATGTATGCGGTTTTTCCACGTATAGCCAGCCCTATACGCGAAAAAGCCCCAATATCCGCATGGGCTGAAACGACCAATCTAGACTAGCATAGAAATCAAATTCGACCATGGAAATTGGAAAAGATTACATGAAAATGGAAGAGGAGGACATGAGAAATTACCTGGAACAAACGGTGTCGAGTTTCACAGGACGAAGCTCCTTGAATTCGCGTTGGAAGTTTTTAGCTCAAATGGGTAAAAATTTCAAATGATATGTAATTTTTGAATTTTTTACTATTTATAGAAAATTTTTGAAATTTTTGAAATTTTTTACCCCCTTTCTATAGTTTTGAACTGTTTCTGACCATTTTGGACTGTTTTGGACTAATATGATGATGTAGGAGTCCATTTTGAGCACTGTTTGGACCGTTTTTTTGATCCGTTCATGCCAATTTCAGGTATTATGTCTAAACTGGCATTCAGATTAGATTTCACATCCATTTGCATTTTGCATGACCTTATGACCATTTCATGATAACCTTAAGTACGAACCCATTCTATCTTATCACGAAACCTTCTTGTTGTTTTAGAAGCGATATGATGTGAATGGTAGAGCTTGACCATACATGGCTGCCCTAGTTAGCTCCTGTTTTGCATTTGGTGCCCATGCTGACATTTTTCCTCTAGTATTGGGATTCCTTTGTATAGTATCACCATGTCTTTGCGCAAGAGCCTCATAGTCCTCTTGATCTTTTTTGCTGGCCTTCTTCCCCCAGGACTCCCTTATATCAAGTTGTAATTGCATTATCATGAGTTTTCCCTTCCTTAATGAGCCTTATGCTAGCTTCCCTGACTTTGATTATCAGCTATATATCTCAATCTTGTCTCATTTCTAGCCACGCAAAGTCATTTTATATATCTTTTGCAGCTTGATTCCCCATTTTTTACCAAGAGGAAAATTTCCCCTGAGTGTCGTTATCCTACACATGTGTCCTTGCATTGGGCATAGGTATGTTCTGTTGCTTGGAACTAGCTTGTTTGTCCCTTGACACTCGTCTCCTCCTAGTATGTAACTATAAAGCACTTTTATTCTTTTTCAAGCGTTTCAAAATATTTGAAAAAGTCCAAAAAATCAAAGAAACCAAAAAGCCAGACAAGAAAAGATATTATCTTTGGCAGCAGTCGATTCGTGTTGCCTTCAAACAGAGCACTGTATATCACATCAGTTGGTTGGGTTAATAGTTTGAATTTAGGAGCTATACTCGTTTCTCTGAGTTTATCTCCACTGACTAGTTAAGCTTCCAGTCCCTATGGAGCCTCCATCAATGCCTCTTGTGTCACAGAGATGTCTCAGTTTTGTATATCGAGTCTATGCTTCCTACATTTAGTCACTCTCCACCTTTATGCTCTTGTTCTAAGGAATTTGAAACCCGAGTCAGCCATTCCTCAGTGCTCTTGACTTTGCATGTCAGCCATTCTTGGTACTGATACTAGTTCATGCACATTATGATCGAGTCCTTCCACATTATATAGCTTTGCTGAGTACCTCATGTTGGATGATGGGGGATTCCTTAATGCCCTCCTTCCAGCGGATTTCATCCCATTGAATTCAAATCATTTATTCTGGGATAGGAATATAGAGTCATTTTGAGTGCCTTGAGACTTGCAGTCATCAGTGGTAGGTTCTCTTGCAATTGATAGTTTTGGGAATACATCAATGTCCCCTAATCAATGAATCCTCTCAAGTGTTTGACCTCAACACATTTATTCACACTTGTTAGTTTGTACTCTAGTACCTTGATTCCCATTTTCATTATTGGTGGGTGATCTCGCGTCTGTTAACGGTATACATCAATGACCGGTAATCAGATGATGGACTACTATGTTCAACCTCAACACCTCTATTCACATAGTAGGACATGTACTCATAGTGGATTATGTAGAAGACCTTCCATATTGGTGGCATTTCATATATGCCACCTCCTTGATCGTGCCAGTTTTCATGAAATTACAACTCTCATGACTTGATTCAAGTATATGTTAGATGTTTCCAACCATTATCGAGATCTTGATCCATTATATATCTTCAGCTTTCATGGAGATCATGATCATTTTTATATCTTCATCATGGAGATTCTGATCTATCTATATTGTATGTGGTGATGACCACACATGTCATATTTTGTATCATGCCTATTCATGGCCATTGTACTCTTATGTATCCGGGACTGCTATATGGACTTGCAGCTATGTGTAGAGTTTTATTATTGTATTATTCTATTAGATGGTTGGTTCTTCCACCTAGTTCTTCATCACTCCACTTGTGGGATGGAATTATAATGTATTTCGGCCATCGTATCACCCCTCTGACCTCACACATTAGGGGGCATCTGTTACAACTGATTTTACCACACATGGTGGATCGCACCTTTATGGCCTTCCCTATCCCTTTACAGACTCTTTGGACTCCATGGACCATTTTTGTACCTTTGATGTTTCCAATATCATCCCTAAAAACATGCCTTATTTGCTATACATGACTTTTTAACCTATTCTCACGTATATACATATATTTGACCCTCAAACTCGCATACATGGGGATGTGTGCAAAAGGCCAAATAGTTTTGGAGTTTTCCTTGATGTGGATCCGAGTCACTTATCTCTTGGCCTTCAATACGCCTTGAGATCACTCAAATTTGACCTTCCATTACCCCATTGAAGCACTATATAAGGAACCCTTTGGATACATCGAAGGGGAGGAATTGAAGAGCAAGAAAACTATAGTCCATTGTTGCTGGAGCTTATACTTGAATCTGCATCCCTTTGTCCCTTAGAGAAATTTGTGTTCTTCTCAAGCTTTCCTTTTCTTGTGAGCTTGCTATCAAAATATGGAGGATTGAAGTGGTCTATTCCCAGGTGGAGGACTCAGTTTCTTTGATTCACAGAGGAAGCTTTGGAGAGAAGAGGAATGGAAGAAGATCATGCTTGGATCAACCATCGGTAATTGGGTAAGTCAAGGCTTTCTTCCTATTTCCTTTCTATTCTCTATTAAATTTGATTATCTGCAAGGTTGGTAGTAAGTTGGTAACCCAAGACCCTAGGTTACAAGGGTTCTTAATCCTAAACAATAGTACCTTAGGATTCACTACCTTTATTGGTGAACTCCTTTTCTTCAATTGTCAGCATCACTCATTTACTGAAATTTTGTTGAGTTCCTTCCATGTTCGAATTCAGATCATCTATTCACATGGTAGGGATTTTACTGGTTACTATGGATTTGGACGAAGACTTAGGTTCATACCTCTATAACCTAAGTTGTGCAAGATTGTTTTATTTTCAACAACACTACTTCCATATTTTGAAGACTCATCATTGTGTATTGCGGCTTTGATACACCTTTGTATTATACATGGCCTTGCTACCCGTATCATATGATGTAATAAAAAATTGTAAAGGATCTAGTGTTCCTCTTTATTGAACATGGAATCCTCATATATGATTTTGTATATGACTTTTATATGTATGTTTTAGGTACCTCCCTATAGCCTTGGTAACTGAATTCTCCAAGAATAAATTTTGTAATGTATTTCGGCCATTGCTTCCCTCTGACCTCACACATTAGGGGGCATATGTTATCATTGTGATATCACAATTCTCCATCTGAGTACTGACACTCAATGTGTTGGTACACAAAAGGACAAAATGGATGGAATTATCCAAATCCCTATACATGTGCATGTGCCTTCATATATTATCATCATGTCAACCTTACCTATTTTTTATAAGTTGATTAGGAAGAATTCGCAACTATTTCCATTGCAACCCATGGGTCATTTGTGAGTATTGACATTAGAACCCGTGAATACATGATTAGGGTTTGAACACATTGGTTTCCCTTATAAAAGTCGCATATCACACACGACCTTCGAGTATTAATAGCCTTGAATTCCCTCATTGAAAAATTAAAAATAAAAACAAGTTTAGTCGAGGACATTTGGGATCTTAATCATAAACATCCTAAATTTCCCAACCATCTCAACCTTCGTAACCTCTCTCTTTCCTCATGTATAAATATATGGTAGGGGCTGAGGCTAAGGAATGATCATTTTCTAGAGCAAAGTTATGCTGGTGGACTGCCTTTGGAGATCTTGGAGTAGCAGAACTCAGTTTCCTTATCTAGCAAAGGAGCACTTGTTTCAGACACTGGTTGTAATATTCCATCACTTGTTTATCAATAAAGATATTCTTTCTTCCAATTTGTATCTTTGTACTCTTATGTATTATGATTTCTGAATTGTCTTGTTATTTCATTGCAAGCATATTATTTAATTAATCTTCTATATAATATATAAGATATTGCATGAAATGTCTGGCTCTTTGCAGGTGTTGAAGATTCCGTAGAAGATGTTGGATCAATTTGGATTGAAGAAGAAAGCAATGATCAACCTCCATAATCAAGGTATACCTAATTTCTTCCTTGTTTCTTTGTCAAATTCTTTAATGGTTGAATGTATACAAGTTTATTCAATGCGTTGGTAACCCTAGAGAGCCTAGGTCATAAGGTTGTATTCTCCCAAACAAAATTTGGTTCTTCACAACCTTGAAGTACATGTTGTTAAGTGTACAACATCAATAGTCGTTCTTCAAGAGACTTGTGTTGTATCAAATCTGTAACTTATGTTATATTAAGTTCAGGAACTTATGTTGTATTGAGTTAAGGGAGTTTTGTTGTCTCAAGTTCAGAACTGATGTTGTATTATCTTCAAGAAGCTTGTGTTGCATCAATCTAGTACATTGTGTTGTATAAATTCCTTTTCATGAGTTTAATGTCCTTTTTTTTTGTAATTTTCAAGAAAATTACAAATTGGGAAAAATTACTACTCATGGCTCTAGAGGGTTCCAACTTTCACCAAATGGTCCTGAATTTGAAAGAAAATGGTATGGTGAGTGTTAAAAAATAAAAAGGTGGTTGATGTATACTATGTATCATACTTTATATCTCTGCATCCTTGTGTTGGGATGATGACAAAAAGTCCAAAAATTACTAGGAAATTGTGATGAAATCCCCCGTAGGGTGCAGGCCAATTGGGCTTCCAACTCATGTACGAACCTCACAAATTTGTAAGAATATTATGAAGAATTATATAATAAATAATGTACTTTCATTATGCATGTTTATTAGTTATGAAATTTTTTTATAGAGTTCCACATTCTTTTGATAACTTTCAGTGAAATTGCTTATCGGGAAATTGCATAACTAGCTTGAATTTGACATATGAAAGGTAGAGTTAAAGGTTCAAATCAGGATGTGAAATATAGAGAACATATACAGAATACAAAATTTGTTCCCCAATAGTACTAAACGCCATCCAAATCCCTTCATACAAGTATGGTATAAAACTCTTTCAGTATGTGAGTCAAACACATGGAAACTAGTGAATTAGTAGCATGGAATTGCAAGAGTTTCACATATCGATTTCTTGGATTTAGACCCACATATCATAGGGACATGAAAATATAGAGTAACACATAATATATGTATTCCACAACATCATCAAAATCAGATAACATCCCTCATACAAATCTGATACAAGACTCCTTCAAGATTGAAGCTAAAGTCATGGAAACTAGTGACTCAATGGGATGGGAATGCAATATTTTAACACACGAGTTTATTGGATTTAGAGCCACATAGAATAAGGAAATGAAATTATATATTAATACATCATATATTTATTTCCAAACATCATTCAACCCATAGAATATCCCTCATACAAATATGGTATAAAACTACTTCAATATTGAAGCCAAAATCCATGAAAACTAGTGATACAATGACATGAGAATGCAAGCTTTTCATACAAGAGTTTCCTAAATTTAGAGCTGAATATAATATGGGAATGAAAGTATAAAGTATTAAATAATATATTTATTCCATGACATCATCAAACTAATATAAAACTCCTCATAGAAATATCATATAAAGCTACTTCAATAGTGAAGCCAAATCGATGAAAACTAGTTATTCAAGGGCATGGGAATGCATGACTTTCATACATGTATTTATGATATTTATACTTACAAATAATATGGATATGATATTACATATCCATATATAATACATCATATCTTGGGCATCAACTATACTCATCAAAGCGCAAGCACCACTCCAATAAGTGCGCCATCAAATGAGAGTGTGGGGGAATGGACAAGAAGGAATGGGAGAATGGGGAGATAAATGAGAAATGTAATCTATGTAACTTCAAACTAAAAATAAAAATATTTCATTAATATCCCATGATAATTCTGAATTTCCTCTCCATCAACCAACTTGGAAAGGAATCCAACTCCCTCGAAATTGGTTCACAAGCAGGGAGAGTGAACACTCACCGTGTAATGGACAAGCAAAATCTCTCCAAAATGAAAAATTCCAATTAAAAAATGATAAAAATTGATTCTCATTCCTCATTAAATCCTTTTATTAATTTCATGAGGCATACTAAGGTATAATTTCCTTCCATGGGCATCGGGCCAACTCATATTAGTGGTTTAGTAACTCTCATGACACTTGTCTTCCTCTTCATGCTCCAATTTTTTCCTCAATTCCAATGGCTTCCTATAACTCCCAAATTCAACATCTTGATGGATATTTTTATCCTTGACATGTCATATTTTTCATATGTCAGTAATCAGGTCTGAATTTATCATAATTGTAATAGAATCTTCCATCATTTCTTACGATAGAGTGCATAGAGTCTCCTTCCAAGTAGCACACCTTCTCTTCTAGTCTCTTCCTCTTAAATGGGAGTTATTATCCTTTACCAATTCGAATTTAGTGTCTCATTATATTATATTTAACACCACATCATCATCCAATAATGTTACATTACCCATGTGTTCGAATGTGGATGAATATCATGCCAAGTGTGCGAGGAATCTAATCACCCAAAGGCTCCAAAAGATTCCAAGTGTCTTCATGAACCCATGCCACCTTATTTAATTAGAATTTATCATTTATGTGACCCATTTAAATTTGAATATGGTAAAATAAATTCGTTTTGGGTCCCATAACCCCTTATTACAAAATTTATGTCTCCATCTCAACCTAGGGAGCTAGTAGGTTGGTGAAACATTATTTGCAAATAGTCTTATTTGGGAATTATTTAATTGGGGACATGAAAGTCCTCCCCACTCAATATTTCTTGTCCTAAATAAATTACAAGTTTTATGCTGCAAAATTTGTTCATATTTCCAAGTGGAATCCTCATTTGGTACTCCTTCCTTTGCACCCAATGCTCTCTTATGGTTTTGCTCATTAGTTTTCTTTAGCTGCAATTTGAGTAGTGGCATTCATGTAATGAAATTTTGTGTTCAAAAAATTAAATAGATGTGGATTGTGCATATTGATATATCTTGTAACATCACCACTAACAACAAAAGGATTAATCAAATACATAAAAACAAAATTTGCACAAATAATCTTTAGATCCATATTTTGGAAACCTTTTCTGAACTTTCACCCATTTTTTATTTTGTATAACTCTTTGAAGTTGGTATTGAGTTACAAAACTGTGATTTTATTAAGATTCGAATAGACTTTCATAGAGGAACCACCATCGTTGGTTCTTCACTACTATGATTACAATCTTCTTCTGAAGTGGTGACTAAATCTCCAAGTTGCTTGCTTCCCCCAAAATTAAAACCTATGAGACCACAAATGATCCCAGGGTCCCATATGATCCTGGTACATGCATGGTGTGAAACTCCTATGATGAAATGAAATGAACACCAAGCATGTGAAAATTGAATCCATCTCTCAAAATATATCTGACATAGGAAACTGGAACACTTCTCTAGAAATATGAACTCAAACAACTGAAGGTTGGTTTTCTTTCTCAAACTACTAATCAAATTGTTACTTCGAGTGAGATAAAACCAAGCAATACCAGGATCCCATTGCTTATATTGCATCCTTCCAAACATCATTAGTAAAAAATATATATCATGAAAGCACATAACAACATTGTAACACCCTGGTTTTGACCCCGTTTGCATTTAAATAAAAAGATGTAAATAATCATGGTGTGGAGCTCAAGGAAAAAGACCCACCATCGATTTAGTATTTATGTTTCGGTGATTAAATTTAGGCTGATGTTATTTCATGCTAGCCGACACATTATTATTTTGGACATTATGTTAAATTTGCAATTATAATTAAAAATCTATAGCCAGTTATGTCAACGCAACTAAATGGGATGGGGGCATGCTTTTACTAAGGATAAGGGAGTGAGGGATTGAAAAATTGGGCAAACATTAGAAATGGGTAAAGCACCATTTATGAAAAAACGTTTTAAATTTTCTTGGGCAAAGAAAACACGAAAAACCACTACTTTTCCTTCACGCATGGGCGTTTCATCTCCCCTCACAATTTGGACTGTGTGTAACGTTTTTGGATCTCATCCCTCATTCATGCAGTAATAAAAACCACTATGAGTCTAGACCTTGGGGGATTCTCTCCATTTTCTGTGATTTTCCTTCCTTTCACGAATTTCTCCTATTCGACAATTTGTTCATTTTCACAATTGTTCCTGTATGCTGGTCATTTTTTCCTAAACATGATTTATGTCTTTATTTGATTAATCAGCCAACATTTTCATTTCTGGTTTTCATCTACGTTTTCCCTTGTTCGGCAGTTGTTTTCCTTCCCATGATTTTCCTAGTTGCTAGTCATTTTCTGTATACGATTTCCCAGTAGAGAATTTGTTATTTTTGATTGAATTGACCAAAAAGTGATTTTATTTTGGTAATGGCAGCAGTTGGTCTAGCTCTGAAAATGTTCAAAAATCCTTGATTACTGTGTGTATGTGATCCCTAGCGTCTACTATGTTTTGTTAATATCTATACTGAGATAATTGTGTGCACATCCTTTCTTTGGCATCTACATTGATTGAAGGAATGGAAAGGGATTATAGAATTGCTCGATAAACCTAGTGTCTGAAAGGACCTCACAGACCAATCTAGAAGGATGGTTTTCTTCTTTGCATACCCTGAATAACACTGGAAGGGAAGGCATGGCCTGAGGGAATGTGTAGCAGAGAAGGGAATGCTTCCTTTTATTGGGTGTGTAATTGTTTAGAAGTAAGGCTAGGTCCTGTGTGTGTGTTCGTAGCTATGGGGTTGAGCTCACTATATTAGTAGTTAGTATTTCCACCACCTTAGCAGCCTCATGAACCCAACTGGAAGGATGGCTTGGCTAGTAGCCTGATAAACCCATATTTTGTCTTGGTTGTGTCTCATGTGAATTTGGCTAAGGGTAAACCACTGATTCTGTAAGTATGATAAACCCAACTGTGTTGTCTTGACTGAATTTTATTGTATCCTTGGGTATGGGGAATGTCTGCTAGTGTTCCTTATTCCTTGGTGAAAATCATGCCCAGCTCGGGGGTGGCAGTGTTGCTGAGAGATTAAAGAGCACATTCGTCTATATGTTTCACGAATTACTATGAACATGATGAATTCTTGAATGAATGATTTTGCTTCGGCTATATGTTAATAATTTATACATCTATGTATATTTAAGTTCATGCATTTTTCTATATATTATGTTCATGGGGTTTAGATTGCCCGAGTTGATATATGTTAGTCAAATCCTCTCCATTGAGTAGAGGGTTGGGGATGTGACAAACATCATACAAATGTACATCAATAAGTTACATCATCAAAGAGTCATGAAAGTGCTTATACATCCAAGTAAGTATATCATCATGTATCCCATACACACATGCATCAATTATTATACCATATCTTCTCCAATGAAATAGGTGAGGATCCCATGTCCTATAATTCTTCTCCAGAAGAATGTAATATGTATCGAAATAATAATCAGCCATGTGTTCTTTCACCCAAGAAGTGAATGAAGAACCTCCACAAAAATTTGAACCAAATAATGAGCAAAGAAAACATGAAGACTTCAAGTGGCTCAAAGAAGTCTCATCAATACACATAGGAATATGTATATGATCATGAAATAATAAAGGATATTGTTTCCAATAATAATTTTATTCAATCATATATCTCTTCACCCAAGTGTGGGATGAAGTTCCCCCAACATCAAATGGACTAGGAAAGGAGCAAGGAAAATCATGAGTCTCCAAGTGACTCAAGTGAACATCATAGGTGCACCCATGTAGATTTGTATCATCATAATGTAAAAAAGGATGCTGCTGAAAATGTAAATAATATGGTGCTATAATAATTTAATCATAAAAATTATATATATAATTTTCATACTCCTCATGTGGTACCATTAAGAATACACCTTTCACCCATACTTCATTAGGATGAATGCTGCAAAATATGAAAGTGTAGGATGTAGGAGAAAGAACCAACTCACCTAAAGGATTATAAAGTGAAAAATTTTCATCATGTGAAGGATCCATAGTGGTAGGAACATGCACCTTTCTCAAAAATGAAAAAGGTTCCTCATTGGTTTGTTCCAAGGTAGTGGAATCATGCACTTCTTCAAAAAGTGTGCACCCCTCTTCAAGGGGAAACTCAAGTTCCTATTCTACCACAACTAGTGATTGGATCTCATCAATATCATATTCAAATACATAAAGAACCTGCAATTTTCTATGTTTCTCATGATCCCTCATGTCATGAGAATCCTCCAAGAAATCTACCATATGAAAGTATGAAACATAGGAGGAAGAACAAATAACTTGCAACCTCTCAAGAAGTTGCTCATTTAAAATTTTGAACTTATGAATATCCTCATTATTATTCAAGTATGCTTCATGTAACCATGCATTAATATCAACAAAATTGTTTCTATAAAAAATCAAATACATGAAATTACCTTCGATCTTGCACTTTGCTCTTTGAATCTTTTCGATGTCTCCAAGGAAGAATGGCTCCTCCAATGAAGAAATTTTCCAACAAGAATTTGACACCAATTCTTTAGTGTTATGCAGTATGGTAAGGGACTCATGGATATCCATTTCACTCATATTAAAATACCATTCAATGGAGGATGGTTCAAAGGAGTGAACCTCCTCTTCGTCTTTCTTCTTGATTTAATCAACTTCTTAAAGCTCAAGTTGTGATGGGGAAGTTGATATTGGTTCTTCATTATATGTCACAAGGTCCACATATGCATGATTATGAGTTTATTAAATTATTACTTATCATACATAAATTCAATAGGTTCCAACACCCTTCTATGACACGACTTTAATGTCCCTTTTTTGGAATTTTGGAGAAAATTACAAATTGGGCAAAATTTGAGCTTAACTAGTCATGACTCTAGAGGGTTCCAAATTTCACCAAGTCGTCCGGAATTTGAAAGGAAATGGTATTGTGAATATTAAAAAATACAAAGGAGGTTTATGGATACTTTTTATAATAATTTATAACTCTGAAACCTTCTTTGGGGCTGATGAAAAAGGCCAAAAATTACTAGGAAATTCTCATGAAATCCCCCCTAGGGTGTAGGCCAACTAGTCTTCCCAACTCATGTACGAACCTAAAAAATTTGTAAGAATAATATGTGGAATTATATAATAACTCATGCACTGTCATTACACATGGTTATTATTTCTCCAAACTGGTTATAGAGTTCCACATTCGTTTGATAACTTTCAATGAAATTACTTATGGGGAAATTACATAACTAGCTCGATTTTGAAATACGAAAGGTAGAGTTAAAGGTTCAGATCAGGATGTGACATATAGATACCATATAAAGAATAAAAATTAATTCCCCAAATGTATTAAACAGCATATAAATCGCTTCATAAAATAATGGTATACAACTGATTCAGTATGGGAGTCAAATACATGAAAACTAGTGAATTAGTATCATGGAATTGCAAGAGTTTCACATATGGATTTCTTGGATTTAGACCCACAAATCATAGGGAAATGAAATTACAGAGTAACACATCATATATTTCTCACAAAACATCATCAAAATAAGAGAACATCCGTCATACAAATCTGATACAAGACTCCTTCAAGATTGAAGCCAAAGTCATGGAAACTAGTGACCTAATGGCATGAGAATGCAAGCTTTTCACACATGATTTTATTGGATTTGGAGCCACCAAGCACAAGGAAATGAAATTATAGATTAATAAATCATATTTATTTCCCAACATCATCCAAATCATAGAATATCCCTCATTCAAGTATGGTATAAAACTACTTCAAGATTGAAGCCAAAATCCATGAAAACTAGTTTTACAATGGCATGAGAATGCAAGCTTTTCACAAACAAGTTTATTGTATTTATAAACGAATAGCATATGGGAATTAAAGTATATATCATTACATAATATATGGATTCCAAAACATCATCAATCTCGAAGAAAATTCCTCATAAAAATCTCATATAAAGCTACTTTAATAATGAATCCAAATCCATGAAAACTAGTTATTCAAGAGCATGGGAATGTGAGCCTTTCATACATGTATTTCTAATATTTATAATTACAGAGAATATGTAAATTATATTAAATATACATACATCATACATCATATCTTTGGCATCAATTATACTCAACAAAGCGCAAGTACCACTCCAAGAAGTGCGCCATCAAATGAGAGTGTGGGGGAATGGAGAAGAAGGAATGATAGAATGGGAAGATAGATGAGAATTAGACTGTATGGAAAATCAACATGAAAATGAAACTCCTTAATTAATCTCCCATGATATTTCTGAATTTCATCTCCATCAACCAACTTGGAAAGAAATCCAACTCCCTTGAAATTGGTTCACAAGCAAGGAGAGTGAACACTCACTGTGCAATAGACCAGCAAAAGCTCTCCACAATGCCAAAGGAAAATAAAAAATGATAAAAATCCATTCTCATTACTCATGCCAATCCCTTTATTAACTTCATGAGGCCTCCTAAGGTCCAATTTCCCTCCATGGGCTTCCTCCAACACATCTTAGTGGTTTAGTAACTCTCATGACAATTGTCTTCCTCTTCATGCTCCAATTATTTCCCCAATTCAAATTGTTTCCTCTAACTCCCAAATTCGACCTCTTGGTGGATAATTTTATCCTTGGCATGTAATATTTTTCATACGTCAACAATGAAGTCTGAATTTGTCATACTTGTCATAAAATATGAAGTGGGGGTGTATGTAACACCCTATTTTTTCCTTGAATTAGGATATTATTTTGACTAGACTTTGAGGGAATTCTATGAAGAATGACCCGACTATTTATTAATTTTGTATTTAAAACTTTATTTGGAAATGTTATTGAGGGAATCTGGTTCTGGATGACCGAGTTGGGTGAAATGATTAGCTATTAGAAGAGATATGAACTAAACAAAATTGTCTGACTTATGGATTATATGATGATTTTAATTATGAATGAATAAGAAATTTATGTGAAGTTATCAAGAAAGATTTGAATTCTATATTATTGAATGATTGACAAATTTATTGTGTAGCATGTACTGTGATGATCTGTCGAGTGTGACAGGAAAGGAAGGTACATGAACAAAAATAGAGCATAAGTATGCAAAGACTCTAAGGGAGTCAATGACTATGGAAGGTGATACCAAAATTGTTTGTAATGTTATTACATTTTGATATGTTTTGATGCATGAGCATGCATGGACGCTGAATGAGTCAAGAAACCTTGATAATTGAGATCAATGAATAATTATGTTAATATTAAAATCTTATTGTATGAGATTTGATGCACAGGGTGCTATATGTGCAGGTGATGGGAGACAATTTCCATTCGACCCACATCAAGTGATGAGGATAACAAATTATACGTGTAAGTCTAGAAAACAGGTAGCATGATGAGATTTGAATAGAGTGAGGAAAACTCTGGCTCATCAGAAGCACATGCCATGAGGGTAGGCTGCGAGTCGGTCATTCACTAGTATTATACTGGGGGACGCACAATAATGATTAAACCCTATTCCCCAGGAACCACTTGGCTCTTCGTAGGGTAGGTGAACTGTGGTAACATTGGCTCAATCATCACAACTAGCTCCTAGCCTGTGGGAATTATCAGAAGGGCATGCTGACACCATAGCGCCTTGATAATTCTAGCCGCGACGAGAATGTGATGGTAATAAAATAACTAAATGAACAAAAGAGAAATAATAATAACTGGTCTTAAAGAACATAAAGATATCCATAGTTGTTAAATGAAATAAATATATAATAATAATTAAAATATTTAAAAATAAATAAATAAATAAAATAATAATAATAAATAAAATAAATAAATAATAATAGTAATAATAAAAGAATAAATAAATAAATATCAAAAGTAAATAAATGAAATAAACTAAACTAAACTTAAAACTAAGTAAAAGATAACCTAAGATAACAAAATAAGGTTTAGTGAATGAAACAAACAAATAAAACAATTAAGTAAAGAATCAATTAAACTAAAGTGATGCATGGATGCATTGTTATTAACAAAAGGATTAATAAAATGAGGAGAATGAGGAAGAGAAGGGGGCTTTTTCTCCTCCTCCAGTTTCCATAGTATGAGCACAAATCGATTTTGTGACTTAGAGGCAACTACGAAAGTGTGGTTGAATACAACATGAGCGGAGTTGGGATCCTCCAAGCAACATTATAGTGTTGTATTGCCATTGTTAGCCACATATTGTCAGCCCCGTTGAGCTCAGGGGTCTCGAGAGAAGGAGAGTATCCATCAGGGTATGGTAGGGAGGAAACCAATGGGTTATCAAAGATTGGCAACCGAGTGACTACAACAGTAGCGGAGTGAGGAAACCAACCTTTGGTCTCATCTTCAAACATCAACGACTAACGATTTGCAAGTATGTTAAAATTATTTGAATCCATTTATTGTCCTAAAACGAAAAATTTAGATGTACTACAATTTTTATCATATCTAGTTTTATGAATATGCATGCATGTTAGTGGTTTTGTTTAGATCCTAGGGAGGGTCGTTACACACACACACACACACACACACACACACACACACACACACACATATATTATTTATTATAGTTTTATGTAATGACCCTCCATGGGGTCTAAACAAAACCACTAACGTGCATGCATATTCATAAAACTAGATATGATAAAAATTGTAGTAAATCTAATTTTTTTGTTCTATGACAATAAACGAATTCCAATAATTTTAACATACCTACAAATCGTTGTAGTTGATGTTTGAGAATGAGGCCCAAGTCTGTTTTCCTCGCTCCGCTGTTATTGTAGTCGCTTGATTTCCAATCTTTGATAACCCATTGATTTCCTCCCTACCACACCCTGATAAGTACTCTCTTTCCCCCAGGACCCTCGATCTCGACGGGGATGACAATATATGGCTAGAAATGACAATACAATGCTAGACTAATGCTGGGAGGCTCCCAGCCTCGATCATGTTGTATTCAACCACACTCTTCCGCAGTCACCTCGAAGTCACAAAATCAATCTATTCTCACACTGTGGAAACCGGAAGAGAGAAAAAAGTCCCCTTCTCTTCCTCATTTCCCTCATTTTATTAACCGTTTCATTAATAACAATGCATCCATGTATCACTTTAGTTTAACTGATTCCTTACTTAATTGTTTTATTTGTTTATTTTATTCACTCAACCTTATTTTGTTATCTTAGGTTATAACTCTTTTATTTAGTTTTAAGTTTAGCTTATTTAGTTCATTTATTTACTTATGATATTTATTTATTTATTCCTTTATTGTTATTATTATTATTTTATTTATTTATTTTATTTAACAAATCCGCATATGTTTATGTTCTTTAAAACCAATTATTATTATTTCTCTTTAGTTCATTTAGGTGTTTTATTACCGTCGTATTCTCGCTGTGGCTAGAATTATCAAGGCACTATGCTCCCAACATGTCCTTTCAATAATTTCCATAGGCGGGGAGTTGGTTATGATGACTGAGCCAATGTTACCTCAGTTCGCCTACCCTACGAAGAGCCAAGTGGTTCCTGGGGTATAGGGCTAAATCCATATTGCGCGCCTCCCACTATAATCTTCTTGTGTGACCGACTCGGGGGATACCCTTATGGCACATGCATCTGATGAGATGGAGTTTTCCTTACTCTTTTCAAAGCTCATCACGCCACCCGTTTTCTAGACTTATACATATAATTTTTCATCCCCATCACTTGATCTGGGTCGATTAGCAATCGTCTCCCATCACCTGCACATATAACACCATGTTCTTCAAACCTCATACAATAAGATTTTAAACATAACATAATTATTCGTTGACCTCAATGGTTGAGGTTTCCTGACTCATTAAGAGTCCATGCACTCTCCTACATCAAAACATATCAAAATGTAATAACATTACAAACAAGTTTGGTATCACCTGCCATAGTCGTTGACTCCCTTAAATTCTTTGCATACTGATGCTCTCTTTTTGTTCATGTACCTGCATTTCCTGTCACACTCGATAGATCATCAGAGTACATGTTACACAATAATTTTTTCTATCACTCAACAATATAGAATTTAACTCTTTCTTGATAACTTTGCATAAATTTCTCATTCATTCATAATTAAAATCATCATATAATCCATAAGTCAGACAATTTTTTTTAGTTCATATCTCTTCAGTAGCTAATTATTTCACCCAAGTTCGAGTCATCCACAACCAGATTCCGTCAATAACATGTCCAAATAAAGTTTTAAATATGAAATTAATAAATAGTCGGGTCATTCTTCATAGAACCCCTCAAAGTCTAGTCAAAATATTCTCCAAAGTCAAGGTAAAAACAGGGTGTTACATACACCCCCACTTCAGGAAACTTCGTCTTGAAGTTCTAGAATAAGTAGGGATAATGTCTATAAATTTCCAATATTCCCTCTTAGGTCGCAGCAATGGGTCTATATCCATCCTTGATATTAGATCCTCATACATGAATTCTACCATGCCAGTTTACCCAAAGACACTAACCATTATACTTTCATATCAAATCACCACATCTAGTTATATTGTAGAATGAGTTCGTTCAATTACTTTTCCTATCTCTCAGTAGGTCATTACATACTCCCCCTCTTTAGGAAACTTCATCTCAAGTTTAGTTGTTATTTTTATATTTAATTGTTAGTCTAACTTTGTTTTCACATTCAAGTCGTTATCTCATTCTACTATGTTTTCATCAAATGATCATTCCCATAAGTGTTATACATATTTCCATTACTGATATTATGTTCCAAGAAATAAGGTTCCAATCTTCCTTCCTCAATTCAATAGTAATTTCACATAATGTAAATCTCGTAATATATTTAAATAATTTCCAGTCTGATCTAGACTCTCAACACCTCCTAATCTCTCACCAGGTTTTGTGATATACAAACTAAAATGTATATCACATGAATAATTAATCAACGTTTTATACAACCAAAGGTAGTTAAGAACACAAACGTATTTGGCTATCCTCTCTTCCGAGGAGAGAAGCTATACAATCCTCAATAGATTGATAGTTTTCAATTGATGAATTTTTAAATCAATAATGCCTATTAAGTAGTTAACAATCAATGCATAAGCTACTCATCACTTTCAAGGCTTCTCCCATTCCCATAGATTTTAATAAAATTGACTCTCAATTTATATATATGATTCCAACCTGTTTGTATTTAGTGACTTAGACGATCGTATTAATTTTAATTTCCTAGTCATCTCTGATATAAATTTATAAACACTCAATGAAACTCCAGACTAGGTAATTCAAGGAGTTGTGCTGAGAAATTTGCAGGAAGGGGAGTAGGTTAAGGGGGAATCCAAGGGTAAGTTACAGAATAGTGATTCATTTCCCCTAACACATTTATATCGGGGACCATTTAGGTTTCAAAGTCTGTTATGTAGAAATCTACTGCCATGCTTCTGGGTCACTCAACTGTGAAACTACGGAGATTTATTCACTCCCATCGACCAGGAGCTTGGGGAAAAGAATAGAGGTGTTATCAGGCATTCTGATATTAGAAAATATGGGTTGGGATAGTTCATAACAGATCTGGAGAGTTTAGGAAAGAATGGGGTTTTGAGGCAATTTTGGCCTAGGAAAGTCCTACCTAATGGAGGCTTCCAAAACACAATACGAACTCAATGAAATTATGATATGGAAGTATGTATGGGTAGGTGGGTATGCCAGTGACACATAGAAACTTACATAATCGAAAATGACTCCATATAACTCTTTGAATTGAAAGAACAACTAGATCAGTCAAATTTAACTAGTAATCTAGCTAGGATGTGTAAATAAACTTGCAACTCGTACCAGAACTATATTATATATAAAGTATTAAGTACATGCATCACTCTCCTATAAATTATTATACCCTACTAAATTCCTTCTTTCAAATATATATAATAAAAGAACGTTCTCCTTCACAATGTACAAATATATGAAATATAAACAATTTAACAATATATATTTACAATATAGCAAGTGTATCTTTTAATAAACAACCAATTTTTATTCTCCCACATATATATATATATATATATATATATATATATATATATATAT